>JAWUZG010000303.1:1205000-1289951 GCA_036785705.1 Acanthornis magna
GAAAAATAATGTGAAAGCCAAAATGAAAAACAGAAGAGAAAAAAATCTTTTTTTATGTTGGCGGCTCTAACAATTGATCTTTTAGCTCTTCATACAGTCAGACAGAACCAAAAGGAAAAAAAAAGGATCACCTAACCATCTGTATAATAGTTGCCTACCCTTTTCACCTACAGATGTTGATTCTGGTTGTCGAAGTATATTAAAACATCTCTGTCCTGGTGGCCATCATAAACAGTGAGGCAAAATTCTATACAAAGGACGTGTTCTATATTAACCTCTATCAGGCCTAAAACTACAAATACAATGAATCTAAATATTCCATAAGCTGTGTATTGCTTTTGTCACGCTGTAGTACCACCATACAAAGGTATCACTAATTGTACTCCAAGAAACCTCACAATGTGTCTCCACCGTTATGTTTCAGCTCACACATTTTGTTGCTTTATTTTTGTATCTTCTTGCCTTACATCTCAGTCTCAGTTCTTTTCATAAACAGGGCTATGCAGTCTGGTGGTGTGACCTTCTCAAGTTTAGGGAATAGCTCAGGGGCCCTGCACAGTGAGCTTAAAGAGCATTGCAGCTGTAGCTAAGGTTCTGACTTTGAAAATGGAAGCCCAGCTAATGACTAGATTTAAAATAACATGACTTTGAGGTTGCTGAATTTTCAGCAACCTGTATATTATGCAAACAGCCTTCTGTCAGCTCAGGAAAAAAGAGGTCTCAGGAAGCAAGGATATGTTGATGCAACCAAAGCTAGACTTAACAATTCAAGGTCTTCCAGAGACAATATTAACCTCAACAGCACAGCAGTGAGAAATAACAAATGAAACTTACAAATTATTGCAGAAGAGAGTCTCAGAGGACAGCTCAAGTCAAACACAAAAAAGATTTCTAGTTGGCAGAAAACTGACGAATGTGTTGCCATCACTCATGACAAGTAACAAGAACACAGCTGGTCAGTTGCTTCCTACAGTAGAAACTCTTACTTCCTTTCCAGAAAGCTAAGAGATTTGAAGGATAAAACACAATCTGTACATGAGACAATATGTTAAAAGTGCCACTTATTATACAGAATTTATTACCCTTCCTAAGCACAGCGGAAATATTCTGAAAAAGATCTGAAAGATGTGTGCATTGTGACAAGGACACTGATTATTTCACAAGGGAGGTGGTCAGTTATTAATTTAATGACTTCAAACAAAGAATGTCACACAGATCTGTCCTTCATGCTCCTTGGATGAACCAAATTTTTTACTTCAGGGGAAAGTACTGAAGGCACACATAAGAGAACAGAACAGAATATTCAAAGCACTCAGAATTTCTGTCAAGGCTTTTGCCACTTTTGGTTTGTTTTTTTCCACAGGAATTAACAATTTTAAACTAGTCTATGAACATAAGTAAGGAAAGTATATGTGATGTTCCTGTTACAACATTATCAACTTCTGCAACAAGTCACTGGTAATATTTAGAAATTCATAATATGTGTTATTACTGTCTCTGTGAGTAATCTGTGATAACGTAATAAAGGTAATGCAAATTATTAATATTTTGGTATATTCTTTAGATATTTGACATAAAATTTTAGATATTTGACATAAAATTTTAGGTAATGAGGAATTTCAGAATTTACAAAAACTCAGCTATTCCCTATACTTTCAGAACTTACACCATCAAAACTGTTGATGACGTGCAGTACATAGCAGAGCGTGAGAAGCTGTTGGTTTTCTCCACGTAGGGCAAAGAACCTTTCTATTAAGTCCTGACAGTCTCACTTGTATGTTCAAATGTTCCCACATTATGGAGGTGATAACTGGCCTAGGAAGTTTCTGTGCCCAGATCCTTCCACACACCCTGACAACCAAGGAACCTCTGGGAACTTTTCCGTATTTCTTCACCCAAAAGGTTGTCTTCTCTTACACCAGGACAGCACCAAGTTCCACAAAATCCATTATATGCTACCAATGCTAATAATATATTATATAATTGTACAACACTCAATATAATTATACACTAAACAGTTCACATAAAAGTGAGCAAGAACCATGTGGGAAGAGGGAGATCTATTCCTTAATACTCTCCCACAAGACAATTTCCCCAGCAGAGCAAGGCCATCAATGTGAGCACAAAGCACAGAGCCATTGTATTATAACCAAGAGACAAGCAGTGTAGCCAACAAACTGTGTGATGCACACAGAATTTTGCTGCCTAATAACAGCCGTGTTTTACTACAGCCTGACTGACACACAGCTGCTGTTGCCTTGTGTTCCGTGTTGGTGCTCCAAATAATACTGCGGTGGGTTGACAATGGTGGAGAGTAGGTGCCCACCAAGCCACTCTGTCACTCTCCTCAGACACACAGGAGAGAGAAAAAATAGGATGAAGAAGCTCAGAAAAAAAGCAGCATGACAAATTTAATATCCCTAGTAAGAATAAAATGTATTTTAAAATCCCACAACTTGAAATTTCAGCATCCTATTATAAAGCATCTTTGGACACATACTTTTTTCTATAGCTGAAATACACCATTAGTGAAGTAGTTTGATAAAATACAGGTAGAAAAGACTTCTGAAAAGTCATGAGCTGAGAGAACTACTTAATGAATACACTTCAGTCAGCAAATGGAAGTGTTCATATGACCTTACAGATATTTCTTTTATGCAAATGGTTCCATTCCTCCATCAACCTTTTGCAAAATGACTGTTTTCTAAGCAGCTATGAAAAGACTCAGATGACACACTGTGTCATCCAAAGGAAGAACTAATTCCAGAGGATTAATTTATCCATGCTTGAGGCTGCCAGGTCTTGTCCCCACATATATTTGAATTCAAAGTGACTTGACAATGTAATAGTTAAATCATTCTTATAACATGATAAAACTGCTGTATTTAGGAAAAATAGTGTGTATTCACAATACAAATGTAAAATAATTTGAACTAAATTAATCACAAAATATTTATATTTATGTATGATATTTTTTATTTGTTCTAATACATGCTTCACTCCATATGTTCTATAATGTAAATAAACACTGGAATAACTCAAAATATTTTTGGAATTGAGTTCAGCTTTGTGTTTTTTGTCATTTTAGGTAAGGTTACTAACACTCTTCATAAAAAGTTAGCAGATATTTTTTTAATTCCAATTTTCCCTTTTTTTCCTCTGTGACCTATGTTTATAGGTAATTTTTTAGATGAGTAGCTTGTATTTTTTAAATAAATATCTTTTATAGCAGCACTATACTGGAAAAAGTGTTCTTTGCCTCTACACATAATATTATACTTCATTGACTGACTTACAGTATTTTACTGAGCTGATACAATTGGCTAATAGTCCTAAAGTCAGAAATAACTATATTACCTCTTTTTAAGGCATATCCTCTGATAATTGTGCTTTTTAAAAAAACATTTGATTCTTGAGATTACTTCTTTTTCCTTTTGTTCAACATACTGTGCAGCTAAGCAAAGACACAAAATGACTAGTGAGAGCTTAACATAAGTATCCTTTAATCATTGAATGAGACCCATCTCCACTGTCAATAGAGCAACGCAGGATCCATGGTGAGAAGGATGTTCAGCCACACAAAGCCTTATAGATTAAACTTGGAATACAAAACTTTTTTCATAGGAATTTGTCACAGCTGACTAAATGGAATTGAGCTCTGTGTGACAGCTACTAAACATATCTTAAATGCAAATCTATATTCCACCCTCAAGGACAAATTTATCCTCTTGTCCCATTGACTGTGATCAGTAGTATCTTACAAAATAATTACATACGTAAACAGGGGTTTTTTTTCTCTAAATCAAGCTGAGAGGTTTTTTCTTGTCTCGTGTTCAGATACAATTGTTACATTACTCATAATCTCATTTGAATTATATTGGCCTTTAATCTTATGTGAGACTGCAATTCATGGATTAGAGGGCTACTGCAAGCTATTAATTGCTGTCCTTAAACATCTTTTGAATTATAGATGAGTGACATTTTGAATTCTGCAGTATGAAATTTAAAACACTGATATCTATTTAAGTATTAATGGCTTATTTGGTCTTTACCAGTCATGTAATGACTGACTAGAGGAGTTAAAGACTCTTAAATGCTGTAGAACTTAATGATTTAATGACAGTATCTGATGTCCTGAAACCCATGAATGACTCCTTCATGTCATTTCAGCTTAAAGAAAGACGGCTCTCCTGAAAAATATCTTGGCTCTCAATGCTGAAACTGAAAAAGTAGAGGTAAAAAAGAAGATAGGAAATTTTAACTGCTCTTCCTTTTCCTTCCAATGAGACATTGCCTCTATCCTACAGCATTTCTTTATGCCTACAGATTTTTAATCGTTTTAAGAAATAATTCCTTAACCTTTTTCCTTAAGAAACAATTTCACAGGCTAGTGGTTCTCAGTGTCAGAAAGATTTTCTTGTTATTTAACTTAAACATTCCTTTCCTAATTCCATCTCATTACTCCTTCACGTACCCTAGGCTATGTACTAATTGACTCTTCTATTTCTTTGGTGTTTATATCCTTCAAATATTCAAGTAGGAAACATTAATTAAGCTTCAAATGTTCTTAAGACTATTCCTCTGCTTTAAGCAGTTCTGTGTAGACATCGCAGTGTATTCAGAGTTTAAAGGATAAATATCTAAGAAAGACCAAAAAAATTTAGCTCCCCAGAGCATGCTACAAATAAAATGTTGGCTGCTTCAGTGACAGTTATTATGTAGTTCATAGTGACAACTCTATTATTTGGAATATATCCTAGCAAGAATGAAAATGTTTGCTTAAAACCTGGGATTACACAATACTCATTTTTCAAATGTCTCCCTAATGCCTGCGGTCTCTAAGAATGAATAGCAATTCATGACTAACAAGGAAAATTCATTCATGGTGTAGTAAAAATAGTGAGAAACCAAGACAACAAGAAAAATATGTTAGTAGTTTTCAAGATTAATGCAAGAGTGTGATCTGGTGACTCGTATTAAAAAGTTAAAATTCTAGAAACTGAAGGGATTATTGAAAAAGATCATGCAGGATCACACATGATCACACAACCACGGGTCGGAAGGAACCTCTGGAGATCATGTCACCCAACCCCACTCCTACAGGAGGTCCACAGATGATATTATGCAGGATGGCATTCAGATAGGTTTTGAATCTCTCCAGAGAAGGAAACCCTGCAACTCTCTGGGCAGCCCATTCCAATCCTTTGTCACCCTCAAAGCAAAGACTATTTCCCTCATATTCAGATTGAACTTCCTGTGTTTTAGTTTGTGTCCATGTCCCCATTTCTGGGCACTGAAAAGAGTCTAGTCCCATCCTCAGACACCTCACACTGCTTGTGTGCCTTGGCAGGGTCGCCTCTCAGTCACCTCTTCTCCAGCCTAAACAGGCCCAGCTCCCACAGCCTTTCTTCCTGAGTGAGATGCTTGAGTTCCCACACCATCTCTGTAACCCTCAGCTGGATCTGCTCCAACACTTTCTTGTCTGTTTTGTCCTGAGGAGCCCAGAACTGGACACAGCTAGCCAGGTGCTCCACCTGAGCCCTCGCTGGGGCTGAGCAGAGGAGCAGGACCACCTCCCTTGAGCTGCTGGCAATGTCCTTCCTAAGGCACCCCAGGGTACCAGTGGCCTTTGCCTTGAGGGCACTGGTGGCTCATGGCCAGCTGGTTGTCCACCAGGACCCCCAGGTCCTTGTCCTCAGAGCTGCTTTCCAGCAGCTCAGCCCCCAGGCTGTCCTGGTGCCTGGGGTTATTCTTCCTCAGGTGCAGGACTCTGCTGAACTTCATCAAGTCCATCTCTGCCTATTTCTCCAGTCTGTCCAGGTCCTGCTGAAGGGCTGCAGGACACTCTAATGTGTGTCCCCCCAGCTTTGTGTCATTGGCAAACTTGAGGATGAATAAAGTAAAAAACAGTAACAGAAGGGACATGTTTACTTTCAAAATAAAACACACATAGGAGTATCTTATTTCAGAGTACTTCTGATCATCAGAAATTGGAAAAAAAGTAAATAACTGTGGTCCTGTCCTGTCCTCTCTCCTCTCCTCTCCTCTCCTCTCCTCTCCTCTCCTCTCCTCTCCTCTCCTCTCCTCTCCTCTCCTCTCCTCTCCTCTCCTCTCCTCTCCTCTCCTCTCCTCTCCTCTCCTCTCCTCTCGGAGCAGAAGGTTAAAACTGAAGCGTGGCCACAAGAACTCAGAGAGCTTATTGAACGTAACCAGAATAGTTAGTAGCTGATATGATTATTTGTATTGTCTTTTGTGATTTTTAACAATTCTTATTTTATTTGATCCTGTTTGGTTTGGGGTTTTTTTGTGTTTTTTCAGGCTTGTGGTTTATGGCACTGGGTTAAAGGATTGTGACTTTACTGAGATATAGAAAATGTGTGACAAATTAAACAGAGACAATCCTATCATGTAGTAAAATGGAAAGAAATCCATTTCAACTTGTGCCCAGACAGTCTGAACTTCAAGATACTTTATTACAAACACATCTTCTGATGATCCTGCAAAGAGCAATAACACGCTACCATACTCTAACAGTGCTTGGAGACATTTTGTTGGAAAACATATAGACTATAGCTTAGAAGGCCTAAACAGCAAGTGATGTCTTTTAAATGTAGATAATTTTTTTATCATTTCTATCTTTAAGGGAAAATAAAACCACTTAGAAAACCTTATACTGCACCAACATTTCCATTGTCAGTTCAATTCACATTTGATTGTGACTAAACTAAGCGAGAAATGGAAAAGAGAAATTTTTGCTAATGTTTGTGAGAACAGAGAATCAATATTTAGATTTTTTGGCAACAGGGACACACATTTATCTCTGTACATCTACTATATGCTGGACATTTATAAAAGTGGTTTCTCAGGACAGATGCTATTCATTTTCTTCTATCAAGAGAAATAAGAAAAGAGTAGTTGGGCAGGAATGGTGCCCTTACCTCTCTTCTAAGTGTCTGCTATTTGATCAGTTCCATTATTTAGCTATTAGGAAAAAAAGTAAGCCTAACATCACTACTTCCAACAACTATTTCATGTGAAAGACTATTCACATTGACAGGTTTAAAATGAAATTGGAGTTTACTGTGGGATACTGTTGCTCTTGAGCAAGATGAACCTAGTCCATTTCAAGGAAGAGAGAAATGTATGCTAAAACGTAGTGTCATACTATTGACACAGAGTTCATTGTAGCAATTGCAAGCATATGTCAAAGCTGTCTATCTGTCTGCCTATTTCATGTCATGTTCTGCAGCAATGATGTCAGGCTGTTCTGTAACTAGAAACATGCCTGTTTTATAAAAATGAGTAAAAATATAATTTTTAATCCTGTTGTCACATATTTTTCACTGTATAAAGGAAAATATATCGATAAAACAAGATCTTTGAGAATGCTATGTATATGAGCTGCAGGTGCTAAGCACTGATGTGTTACCTTGTGGTTTATGCTTGATTTAGACAATTACATTTTATCTGTTTATATATTGAACAAATAATTTTTTTCTCTCTTTTCCAGCCTTCATAAGCGCAGCAAAACTTTGCAATTGTTATAGTCTAATTAATTTTTATAATTTCTCAATCACTTTACAAATATGCTTGGAAATGGTAGAAGTTGCTTCTTATGTTTAATATGAATAGCTACTGAATAGGCTAATTTTCTGATAAACACCATTCTTATTCTATGAGACATTTGAGCAAATCAGATAGATATACAACATTTTCAAACAAACAAGCACAACCCCCTGCCATTCATTGCATGAGATAACCCCTGTGTTCTTGTGGGAATCTCACTGTGACTGCTGATGACATGTTGTACACAGCATCGCAAATGTCGCTGAGCTGGGAAATTGACATCCTCTGTACCCAACTTTGGGACTCTGCAGAGACAGACTCAGCTCCATGTTCACCACACAGACAATATTGAACGTCAAACCAATTAATGTCAGTTGTGCTTCTGGGTGAGTATTTACCCAAGTGTGGTGGTAATAAGGCACTTGACAAGCTACTGATAACAAGTATGGCAGAACTACATAAATTTAATTCTACGTTGTCTACCTGTCTTTTGGGTTATTTCTGGGAGCCAACAGGAAGCAACACCACACTTTCCCTTTTCCCTAAAACTAATATTTGTTCCTTTTTATTTGCTGCTTTCTTCCATCTGAAAGAAAACCTGCATGTAATGAAATGATCTTCTCCATTAGAAAATCCATCCTCTGAGTGAAAGATATGTATACATATACTTGAAGGCAGAAATCGTGTCATCTACTCATATATTAAAGTGTTGTTGCAGTTCTGATTCTGAATCCATCTCCTATTTGCATTTCTTCATTAATGCCCCCTTTAATTTGGTATCAGTTAATGTTATTTAGGTAGATCATCAGTGAGAACGCATTGTACATTGCAAAAATCAAAATAACCTAATGTAAAAGAGTGACTGCTACCCACAAATTGTTCCCATTCATAATCCATGGAGCTACATTCTAACAAATGATCAGTTCCTACTGAGTTCTTAATTTATAGAGGAATAGTACATTCAATTAAACCTGGGGTTCTGTAAGGATTATTATTTAACATATATGTCCAGTAATTCATGGTAACTGCTAGGGCAGTACATTAAATGATATGTATCATCTATTTGTTACAACAAAATACAAAAGGTTTACTTCTTTTCCTGTTCAAACAAAAAAATGACAAAATAAAATCTTAAAGAAAGACTTACAACTATTTTTGAGGGAAACCTAAACTGAATTACAAAGAACACAAGATTTGTATTACTAAATGATTAATTTTAAAGAGAAAACTAGAAGCACACAATAAAAAATGCAAGAGCACACTCATGATTTGTTATATTAAGGCCTTTAATCCAGATATTTAGAATCTGTCTTACCAGAATTAGCAAAAATATTTTTCACTGTAGTAGATTCAGGGCCTCTTTTGTTTTCCCATACAAGTTCTGGACTTTTGGATGTCAAACCTCTGGTAAAAGTTTAACTGTCAAGTTAAAAGTTTAACTGTTAAGATCCTTACATTGGTTCTTCATTGTCTTTGCTGAATTTTGAAGGGTTTATAATTGTGATTTTTTCCAAACAATTGTTACTAATATATTGATAATTTATTAATTTTCATAAATTCCCTTTTTTTTTTTTTTTAAAAAAAGTGTTGAGAGATATAAACTGTTCAGAAGTTTCAATATTGCTAAATGTGCTTAACTTGTCCATTTATGTTTGCACACCTACTTTGGAAAAGAAGCTCTGGTCTCCAAACCAGTGATACTTTCTCAATCTAAAATATCCTCCTGTAGCTGTGCTTGCACAGCTATTGTTTTGTGTTCTATTTTTGTGTTCTTGTCCTTTCAGGGTAGTAACTTACCTGCTTGCTAAAATTTATGGAGTTTAATGTTGTTTTTAGTTTCAGACACCTTTGATCATTGCTCATTGCTCTTTTCCTGAATATTTTGAACATCCACTGAATTAAAGGGCCTGTGAAATAGCAGATGTTTACATGTTCTCTTGCTGCTTTAGACATCAAAGCCTGCAACAAAAAGAGCCATGTGTGGCTCCAGGGTAAATCAGAGAAAATGGTGAACAATGAATCTTCAGCTATGTAAGTGGCTACTAAGTAGAACACGTTTTTTTACTGTCTTTAGAAGATATAAATATCTATATAGATATATAGATATATAGATATATACATATATATGCATTATACTCATTAAGAAATAGATACCTTTCTAGCTCTTAGATTTTTTTTTTCTCTGTTTACTATAGAGTACTATTTTATTTAACCTTAGAGGTTATTCTTAAAATATGTAAGTGCATTCCATGAGAAAATAGGCCCCCTTGGAAGTGCTGGAAATAAAAGACAAAAGATTAAGGAAGACTTCAGCTCTTAGAAATATGTTTTTAGCCAAAGCTAAGCAAACAGACAGTCAGGTTCCCCTCATGCCACATTACTTGAGTTTTGAAAGGTCTCATACATGGCACCAGAATTAAAACTTCTTTCCAGCACAAGTTTTAAACTTGTGTTTAAAAGTTTTAATCTTATTTTATCTTAAGATTGAATCCAAGTGAGAGTCATTCACTCACCTGGAATTAGACAACCGAGTTACATTTTGTTGTATTTTAACAGAGAATACAATAACGTGTTTGTCGTTATGATCCACGTTGTGAAGGAATTTGTCACCCTCAGTGGCTGTGCAGGTGAGACCAAGCTCACAAAGGCTGTGTCTGCCCCTGGGGACATGGCAGTGCCATGTGTGAGCTGCCAGCTGATGTTGATACGTGGGCAAGAGATTGCAGGCTTGGTGGCACAGTCCCTTGGGGATGATCCCAAATTTATTTGATATACTAGGTGTAAGTAGGTTCAGGGCGAAACAAAGGATACCCAGCTACCCATAGTGAAACAGTTTTCTATGGAATAAGGACATATTTTCTCACTGCATGTGAAGCTACAAAACAGCCAGGTAGAGTCAAAGAAAGGCTCTGCTCTCCTTCCCTCCTGTCCAGTCTGCTGTGACATGGATGTCAGATTGCAGAGAGGAGCAGTGATGTGCATGTTTTGGGTGTATTTGTTAGGTCCATTGTGCCTCCTTAATTTAGGGCCTAATTTAACACTGAAATAATTTTCTTGCATATACACAGGATTTAGAGAAACGATACAACTTAAACTCAGTAGTGTTGTTGTAGTATTGCTTCAATTATGCCCAAAATAAATGCTGACTACTTTCTCTATAGCTAAGATTTATTGGGAAATGAATCCTAGAAACTTCCTTCCCTGAGTTGGGCGTTTGAGTAATTATACAGCATACACAAACATCCTAGAGGTTTTGTCTGATGCTTTTATGTCTGATGTAATGAAAGCAAATTTGTACACAGTTTTGTCCTGGGCAATATAATTATTTTTTTGCCTTTGCCATTGGTCAATATTTGTTTTCCAGTATGTCCATTCAAATCGAAGCTGTTTGGCAATGAATGCATGTCCATCAGTCAAACTCTTGATTTGAAATAAGCAGAAAATATATGAAATCCAGATATTTATGAAAGAAAAAGAAGTGGAGGGTGAAAAAGGAAAAACAGAACTCAGTGATTTAAAAGATCTAATTGTCTGAATTGCACTTAAAGAGGTATTTGAAACTTCAAGAGCAGCTTTTTTAGTGCATTGTTTAGAATTACTCAATTGTTGTCTTTCTTTTCTTTTTTCTGCCACATCCTCTAAACTGTTAAACGTTTAGAAGTAAATACGTTTAGAGTTATTGCAACACTGGTGTTGAAAATGAAATTTTCTCTTAATGTTTAAAGATTACTTTGAGGTTATTTCTTTTAATTGAAACAATATATTTTAATGTCACAAAGCTGCCACCAGTTTATTAGAAAAGGTAATTTTATCCTATAGCAGGGATAGCAGCTACTTTGTGCTATGATTCTCCCTGGAATGTACAAGAAGAAATACCCAATAGCAAGAGAGAATGGGGCCTGGAAGTGACACCATTCTTATGTTTACAGATTGCATGATTCTCTTTGGCAGTGTACCACAATAATTGTTATGTTTCTACTGTCCCCATTTTCATGATTATTAGATCGTTACATTTAGCTTAAACCAATTTAAGTTTGTATTAGGAAGAATTGGTGATCATCTCTCACCTCTGACCTTTGGGTTAATGAGAAGTTCCTCTGTATAATTGCTATATCTTAAGATGCCACTGCGGTGTGTAATTGTTACCTCTGTAAAATGATATTTAAAGTTTGTTTTACATGAGCAAGTAAAATGACATTATTTCTGCAGTGAGGAATAATTATCTGTCTCCTAGCTGAAAATATGTACTGTAGATAAATTGTGTTGGTATTGCAGCCTTTGTAAGAAAAGTTACTTAAAAGAGGAATGTTGAAAAATACGTCTGTCTACTGCATGCTGATAGAGTAATATTATTACTTTACGATATAACATTCTAGACAAACAAAAAAGTTGATTTTGCTCTGAAGATATGGATAAAAATGGAGCAGACATGATGATTTTACACTTTGTTTATAAGAAAATGCAGCCATGAAAGGAAATATCTGCTTGCTCTAATGGATTAAGAAGTGCCTAAAACTCTGTGTACTCATCTGATACTTATATGGGTTGATACAGGCATGAAGTACTGACCCTGAAACATGCATTTTCACCTTGCAATTTTCTGTATATGATAGTGAATTGCACATTAAGTATTATATATGTGTTCTTCCTCTGCTGCTTTAATTAATTCAGCTATAAAAAAGATCACTCCATGAATATTTTGACATTCAGGAAAGTTTTTATTCAATATTTATTTATCAGGACAACATTTACTGTGTGACAATTACTTTCAATTTCAAAAACTGTTTCCATATATAGCATAGGACCCACCGACCTTGATCTGCTATGAATTGCCTTTTCAATTCTACACAGAGTTGAAACAAGGGTGGTGCAAGAGCCAGCAGCCTTGAATTTGTTTTCCTCATCTTATACAAACTTCGCAGAGTATTAGTTGCCTGTTATTAAGAAGAGAAGCTATGTTACTTTTATTTGCAAACGCTCTCTTCTATGTCTTTCTCTACGGGAATAGTGTATGATTCTAATATTAATCAGTAATTTATTCAGTTTTACTTTCTCTTTTAAAAAAATCATGTAAAATAACTCACTTCTCACTAATATTGCTTTACCAGTCTCAACGGTTAAGAAGATCATTTACAATGCACTGTGGAACAAGGTCTCTCATTTTCATTGTATTGGTCTAGTGCCTCTCTGAATTTGCAAACAGACTGTCAAGAGCACACTTAAGAGAAAGACTATTTTGCTTACATTTCCCAGATACGTTTAATTTTGCAATTGTTTAAAAGCATCTCTTTTTAGTTTACTCGGTTTAAATTTTTTATGATTTTTTCCAACAACTAATAAAATTTATATTGTCTGTCTTTTTTTTTTGCAAATTTTAAAATAAATAAAATACAGCACAGATGCATAATGTATATAAGTAGCACTCCTTTTACATGAGGTGGAATTCACAGTAATGGTATAATTGATTGACCTGTAAAACTCCACATTTACTTCAAAAGAATTAAAACCTAGTCCTGCTATATTAAAGATATACTTTCTTTAAACTTATGATAAGAAAGAACTTCTTAACAAAAAACACATTTGCTGATGTAAGGTATTTTTATAAGCTCTTAACTGTGTGCATTTACTCTATAATATGTTAACCTTTGCATCCATTTTGACTACTAGAGGAGGAAAGTTACAAATAGATTCTCATGGTAAAAATATCATTAACTGCTTAGAAAATGGATGGCAACACTCACATGTGCATGTTTTAGGAGGTCAAGTATATTATAAGTGGTGTGCCAGAAAGAAAGAGGCATATAATAGGATTGAATATAATGTGGATGGAAAGCAAACTAAAAATTACATATAGTTTACTTATATAGAGAAATAAATCTAGACTGTTATTGCCAATGCAGTTTGCAATAGTGGTTTAAGGGTTCTATATAACACTTTTATTTCCACAAAAAGTCTTAGATATTTTGTCTTCTCTGAATTTCTCAAGATTCATATGTCAAAGATGAAAATAGTTCCCTAAAGATATTTTCTACATCAACTGGTTTTTTCAGGTTCTTTAGCTGTCATCTTACCAGGCTGGATATAATTACAATAATAATTCCAATTTACTCTGTTTTATCCCTAAGTGCAAAAGGAACACCCAAACCAAAATCAACAAACCAACCAACCAAAATACTCTGCCCATTTATTAGACTGGGCAGCCTCTTCATATTTTCCTGAAAAGAGGATGCAGTGTATTAGCAGGCATAATAAAGTTGCTGAGGCACTAGGACATGCATTAAATCCTTGTTTGCCTAAGAAATGCTGCACAGTGCACTGCCTAATGAAGGGTCTTGAAAAACGAAATTGTACATCGCAGTCCTCCAATTAAAATTATTGAGAAAAACTATGCTACCTTGTATGCTTCACAAGTGATGGAATCTGTAATTCTCAGACAATTCTCTAATATCGGCTCACTAATATAGCAAACAAATGTGTCATAAAATCATAGGGATTTTCATTGAAACACTTGAGTATATTCAGAAACATACATGGCAAAAAAAAATAGGAACATTATTTACAAACATATAGGCAGATAAAATCATTATTTGGATTAAAATAGAATTATACATTTGAAATACCAGAAGGCGGACTAATAGTTATCCCTGGAACACCTGTTAAAGTGATAATTGCTCTAATAGTACTTGCTATTTACTGTAGTCCAGCAGCAGCACTATCCTTGACTAATGGAGTTATTCTTCAGGAAAACCAATTTCCAGATCTCAGTTTACATGTTTTCTGAAAAATAAAATAAAATAAGAATCAAAATATTAATATTTTTACCAGTTATGAAAGAGTTGTGGGAACTATAATCCTGGCAAAATCAGCATCTATTACCTCTGTTTATTTTAATTATTTTGTAAAATTGTGTACATAAAGAGCTTTTCATCTTTGGAGGCATTATATTTGGGCAAGAAATTAAAAACTACCTGGAAACAAAAGAAAAAGAAAGAAACAGAAAAACCAGTCTGCTACATAATGAAAATTCAAAGATTGTTTACCACTGGTGATGGGAACAAATAGTTGTTTCACTCAGCCCAACTTAGTAAAAAAAAGGAACAATGGTAACTACACATTGTCCTGTGGTAGGTTCCAAATGGCAGTGCTTGGTTTACCAAGCTTATTCTTCTCACAGAACTCTAGACATAACTTTTATGTGCAGTGGCAAATCATCTGAAAATCAAAACAAGTCTTGGCCACAGTTTTTAAAGCTTTTTTGTGTGCAGAGAAAGAATAAGCTACAATGAGTCTCAATCACAGTTCAATTATGGTAGATATCAGGAAAAGTTGGGAAAAGACTTAAAAACAAATACATCAAGTTCAGGTGGAGCTTCAAGGAGTCCATTGATGTCTCTGACAAGCAATTACAAGTCCACACAGATATCCAAAATCACATAAAGCAAACTCAGTGATCGATAATACAGGTTTGGTTATCCAAGGAGCAGGTAATTTGCCAGATGTACCCAAAAATACAACAATCTTCTGTTTTCATCTAAGAAGTAGATAAAAGAGTTAGACCACTTGGGTAAGAGTAACAAGATAGAAGAAAATTAAATTTTCCAAAAATGTATTGGAATTTCCTTTAGTGATGAGATATTGAAATACCTGAGTAACTTAAATGGGAAGAAAAGAACATATGTGTAGAGATCTAATTAGTAATTGTTCTTCAAAACAGCTAGAAATTCTCAGTTGAGAGAAGTGGGAGACAGACAGTTTACTGCAAATAGCACTAATTGCCCCTTGTATTTATATAAAAGTCATAAACCAAGAATGCAGAGGGAGAAAACCCAAGCAAATGTAAGAAACTCAACCTTGTCAACACTACATGCTTTCCTTTTCTCACTCTTTTTTTTTTTTTCCCAGGTTAATATTTTGCTGACATAAAGTATTCATTGCTTCAGACCCACACTGTAAAATCCTCAGTAATACTGTGTAGAGCAGCTGGATTATTGTTTATCAGGAACTAAAGGAATACATTTTTTTGTCACTGAGGTGTTGTCTTTGATAGAAATTTAATTAAACTTTTCGCATACCTGAACTGGGTAAGTGAACTATTGCTATACTGCAGGTAAGTTGATAGCAAAAAAAAAAAAAAAAAAAAAAAGGCAAAAGAAAGACAGTGTCATTTTCTACGTACTTCAGTCATAATTCATTGTATTCACTGAATTGATTCATTGATTTTCAAGTTTCATATCTCTTTTGTATTTTCAACACCATATGTGTATATAATCAGATTTTGTGGGCTGCAAGCAATAAACAGCCATAAATTTTCTTCATCTTTAAAAAATAACTAACTGGATTACAAATTATGTTGCTTAGTTTCCTACCAGCTCCTTGGTTCATTCTTTAATCATTATTTATATTCAAGGATTTATTTACCTTCCAAAACAAGAGCTTTCAATGGCATAGGTATACAAATAAGATGTGAAGACTGTATAATCACAGACCTACTTAACCCTCCTTCCTCCTTTCTGATCCTCCCCATATTTTTATTTCTTCCCACTCAATTAACTCTCTTTTGTCAAATGCTCATTTCGGTTTTGTTTCACAGTCTTCAGCACCATAGGACCATTTAACGCCCTCGGTTACCCCGGGCCCTAAATTGCTCTTTTGCTGTCTGCTTTTCCTGTCCACTGGAGGAGAAAACATCATTTCAACACACTTAGTTTTGCAGAAGATAGGAGACTTTGGGCTCTCTGAGTGACTGAGTCAAGTGCAGAAACAATGGCAAAAAGTAAAAGGGCTCTCATCAGAGAAAATTGACGCAGAAAGAAATGTTCTCTCTCTAATACAACAAAAGCCACAATAGCTTTGTTCATTTCAAAAGGACAACTGAAGCACCAGGGCAGTTTCTGTTGATGCTATTCTGGAATGGGAAAACAACCTTGATAGCAATGAAACTTTAGCTTTTTTCTCTTTGTTTTCCCCTCTCTGTCCATCTGGCAGCAGAGGGATGTCAGAGTCTGATCCAGCCAGCTGCAGGGCCATTTTTTTCCCTTAGTCACACAGCTCCAGTTAGAGTGGAGGAAGCCAGCTGGAGCTAACTCAGGAGCACTGGGTATAAGCAAGAGAGGGATTTGGACTGCGCCATCGGTATGAATTTTGCACCATGGCAGAGAAAGGAACAACAAGGTAGAGTAATGTATGGCAAGTGCAGCTGAGACTGAAAATGTCTCATTTGTATTTCTCCCTGCTAATTACTGATTCTCAAATGTTGCTCATCCAGTGGTGCTCCCTGATTTTCTCGCAAGACTAGTGGTAGTGCTATTGGACCTGCACTTCAAATATCCCAGATTATCTATTCTGGTAAGTGATTTTGGTCCCATTTGCTTACTTCAAGGGTTATTAATAAATTGCTCACATACTGTGGCATCTCACATCTTCTAGTTGCTGTTGGTGTAAGCTCCAAGAAAATTCAATGCTAATGCCAAAGGCACTGACTGAGCAAACTTCAATTCTGAAAGTCAAGGGGTCAAAGCCAAAACAATAGACAAGCTGTTCGTACTGGAACAACAGAAAGAAAATATGAATAACAATGACTTGAAATATCTTTCTTCATTAAAATCATGTCTGTGTGGTGCTTTCCTTCTTGAGGACTCTGCATCATTTAAAGATACATTTATTTATAAAGTGCAATCTTTGGAGCATTTCAGAGCTTCTTTAAAATCCCATCAGCTTCTTTTTTTTTTTTTTTTTTTTTTTTTTTTTTTTTTTACATTTTTTAGACTGATGAAGCTAACAGAAAAAAAATGCAGCTTTCTACCCAGATAAATGATGGACAAACTCTTACTGGGGACACCAGTCTTCTTCCACTTATTAGTAACAGAGAAATTCCTTTAGCTGAGAGGTCAAGCTTACTTCCGGTACATAAATATGATTGCATACAACATCATTGTAAATATGTACCACCAGGTCAGTCATCAAGTGAAACAAACTTTCTCAAGAAAAATGTCCCTACAGCTCATGGACATGTGAATAGCTAGGGGTCTGCTCAACTTTTGTTGAATAAAGTGGTGATTTAGAATTTAAATTGCTCTCAACAATATTTGAAAATAATTCTGTGAGTTTTCAAAAAGAGAAGAAAATGCTGTATTAAACTATGACTCTTTTTATGTTCATATTTCACTGTGCTTTCTGTATGAAGGTGTAATGAAGTGTTATATTATTCTATAGCTCCTCAAATTACCATGAAATATCAAGGAGAGAAGGAAGAAAGAAAAGATGAAGAAGGAATGAAAAGTCTTATCTATGCCTAATTTTGTGAGGCTTATTTCATTCCAAGAGGAGTCTGTGAAAAAAAAAAATCTTTCCAACATCTACACCAACTAATACATCAGGTAATTTTTATATTTTTAATCTACAGGTATTAATATGTAAAGCTGGATTCCAACTTTAAATTGTAACTTAATGATTTTGCATTTTGCTTCCTCATCTCACTTAGTAGCTTAGAGTAAAATTTACACATGGTTGCATAGCACTTCTCTGAAGGGATCTTTATATTTTAATAACAGAAGTGGCTGCAAAACAGCATGCCTAGATAAATCTTTGCTACACTTAGTTGCAAAACTAAATGATTTTGTAAGAGTTGAGGCTTCTCCTCTAGTAAGAGGTTAGTGCCTGATAGGTTTTTCTGTGGTATACTGGAAAATGCTTAGGATCCCACTATCCCAGCACATTTGGTTCACCTCCAGAGCTGCTCCACTGCAGCTACTTTCCACACTTATCCTGGAGCGCAGCATTGGCAGTGTGAACACAGCCAGTCTGTTTCAGCATCGCACAGGTCAGTTTAAATCACATCAGAGAGAGGAGTGACTTCCAGCAGAGGAAAGGGAAGCAGCAACGGAGCAGTCAATCACAAGCGTTTGTCTGACTCTAATCAGCTCACGCTGTTGATTGCGGCACCTCTGCTGAGCGGGCAGCAGCTCATGGCTTGATGGCAGTAATTTCTTAAAGCACTAAGAATGTGAGTACTCTGTGAGCTCTTAAAAAGCTGCAAATGGCGCTAGGCAGATCTGCAGGGAAAGCAAAAAGTTCTGGTCCAGTCTTATGACTCAAGAGTGTATTTACATAGAGAAATGCATGAATGCCTTCTGTCTCACTGGATCCTCAGCTGGTCAATTTTGGCATATTCACTCACTAGTAATGCACTGTATTCTTCTCTTGAGGATTTTATTGCTTATTTACTGATAGATACATAAATAAATAAATAAGTGTGCCTACTTCCTGGTCAGTTTTACACCTCACAGTCTCATGTAATTTTCTTCACTAGTTGCTGCATTGAGGTGGTTCATCTGAGTACAATCTGAGGTATTAACTGTTCAGCAGAGAGGGGAGACAGTCTGGGAATTTGTTCCAGATGGTGCCATGGGAGGTGTCACAAAAGCTCAAAAGCATCATTCTTTTTAAATCAATGCTAGAATTTTACCAGGATTATGATTAATTTCAAAACCCAATAATTATTTCCTGTTTCATCACCTTCTTGCTCCAGTCACTCACTGTTTCTCAGTCATTTTCTCAGCTTTGATCTAGTCACCTTTGCGAAAATTCTCTTCTGTCTTCATAGGCCAAATTTGCAAATAAAATACAGTCCTTAAAATCTGAGGCAACCCCACTCTGAGTCTAGCGTTCAAGGAAATTTAAATGGTGATCTCACTCAGTGAAGATTTCATAATTTTGCCGGCCTGAAGTGCTTAAATTCTCACAGGATATAATACAGTATTCTAACAGTACATTCTTGTTTCCCATAATTTAGAGTTGAAGGCAATTATGATAACTTTGGGTTTAATACTAATTATTGACACGCACAAGTGATTGTAAGTATACAAGTATCACAGTGGTTTTGCCTCAAAAACAGTGGAAACTAGATGTTGATATGTATTTTTAACATACCTCTTAAGGAGAACTGTTCCAATGCTTGCTTCAATTTCAATACTATTTTATTAAATAAGCAGTGACGTTAAAAGCACAGATACAGGTCATGTGTTAAGCTATGCAGAAGAAACATGGTTAAAGGTAGAGTCTGACTCTGATTTATCTTCTTGAACGTTGCTTGAATTTAGTAAAGCAAATTCAGGCCAGTAATTTCTTTTGGAATTAAATCTAAATGTCCTACCACTTGGGCAAAGACTGCCATTAACTTTTCAGCAAAATAGGTGCCCAATGTCAATGTTTTTCTCTCTTGCTGAATATTACGTCCAGAAACTAAACCTAGCATTAATTCATATGATAATGAAATAATTCTAAAGTCAAACATATAGTCCATTTGCTCTATATGGGTGAAATAACCCAACACATGATTAGACATGGAGATTACATTTCTGGTTATTGAATACATAAGGGTGAATCAATAAATCCTGAATAATGTCAATATAGCTCAATGTTAAAAAAAAAATAGGAAAAATTTGGCAGTTCAATCTGTCCTTGTCCTTCACATGTCCTGTTTTCTGAAGTGAACTATTTTGCTATGTTTGAAACATAAAATCAAGTTCTGTCTGTTTATTAAATATATGTTTTATATGAAGTCAGCATTGCTGAGAAGGGATTTTGTGGAGTAATTTTAAAATACTTCATGAAATAAATAGCATTCAGGTCTTGACATTTTTATACTTCAAAATTTCTTTTATCTACAGTCAGACATCAATTAGAAATCATATGAAATCAACTAAAAATTGCTGATACTTCAGGTCATCCACTTCCTAATTATTTCTTGTATATTTCTCTGTAAGGTGAGCTACCCTATGCAGGACAGAAAGCCACTGGCACAGAATACGGATGAGTGAAGTGTGCAGTTACAAAACAGCCTGTAAAAGAGAAAGTACTGGATGCACAGCAACTTCAGAGGCACCTGCTTCAGTCTCCCAATTTTTCAGGTGCAAAATTGCCCTTGTGATGTACACATCTCCTGCAATTTCTACTAAATGTATAATCTACATTGAAACCGCGTTGGCATTTTTTTCAGGGACTAGAATGGGGGGCGTTCATATCTTCTTAAATTTACTTGTGTTCTAAACTAGCAACACAGCAACAAGCCTTATTAGTCTAAGAGGTATTGGAGAAAAAACTCACATTTTTTTCACCCTAGAAAACACTGGACATTTGTACTTTAAATATAATTCTTCTAAAACAAATTCATCTTATTAAAGACACTAACTCAACAGGAGAAAAATGGATCTTTCTCTTGATACGACTGTCAGAGACAAACTGTTACAAATGAATTTGTCTCTTACTATTATCTTCTGTTCCTACATAATTGCAGAATAAGCAGTCAAAACAGAGAAAAAAGGCAGACTATTCTTTTCAGTTTTTATAACACCAGACTCAGGCTAAAGATATTTAATCACAAGGTGTTCCAGTGGCCAGATTTGCAGAAATGAATGCAAAGTCCTGCACTGCCAGGCTGTCGATGGAGCAGATAATCAGACATTAGTCTTCTCAGCCCAGTCTTCAAATGAGTCTTTTGGGCAACAATAATAAATCCAGTCACATATGTTTCATTATTTCTCATATTCGTTATTTCTGTCTTAATCTTGTTATGACATATTTTTCTGTTTTTAGTCCAATGATATTAGAATAATATATTTTGCCCTTTGTTTCTTCTATAGCCATACACATTGCAAAAAAATAAATCATTAATGATTTTTATTTTATTTTATTTTAAGAGTTTTCATCACAGGGAGATATTAGAGCTGATAAACCATTTTCTATCTTAAGGTCATACTTCTTTCTGAAACACAGTAAACTATTGTTTCTGAATATCTTTTGTACCTAAGCTAACCTATTGACAATTAAGTGTGTCTTTGATCCAAGAGCTTTAGAGGTAGATTAGCCTGTAATAGTAATTGAGAAAGCATTACGTAAGTAAAGTAACTGGCATGATTTATTGCTATGTCAAGTAATAAACATTGCCTTCTGAGACTTTTTTCATCAGAATGATCAGGATCTGTGCCTCACCTTGTACCAAACTCGACTCATGCTTTAATTTTTAGCAACTTTCTTTTTCATATTTGGCCTCCATTTCAAAGATTCAGCTTTATTTGATGGTCTCCACTGCTGTCATTGAGTTGGACATTTTATGGCCCAGTGCCTATCATTCTGAGGAACACAGATCTCTTGATCTTGAGGCATAACAAAGGTCAGCCTAGCAGTTAGATCTGATGAAGGCAATTCAAGGCTGTAGTCACAGTATGACTGTGCACATATGCATTACTGTAAGTGTGATTTATGATCCACATTGTGATAATAACATTTTTTTGATTTCTCCAACCACAGATGGAGAAGATTTTCCAGTGTGGGATATCATTGTGTTCCTCCTCCGTATTGAGAAAGCTGAGATTGTTGGAGAGCCTTGTTAACCCTTTGAACACATATTTCACTAATACGAATATATTCCACTGGCCAGTGGGGTAGGTTTGCTCTTGTTAAATCACTGCAATATTCGCAGGTATTTGAGAGTTCCAGGGGTACTCACTGGAATGCTTTGTTGCAATGTGCCCCTCAAGTTTTTTGTGTGTCTTTGTAAACTCTGCCAGATACATCTCTTTTGTTTTAAGTTTGATTTGTTTGAAAGATTTCATTTTATGTTCATATAAAACAGAAAAGTTATTTCACTTGGAGAGTAATAGAGACTTGGCGTAATATATCTCCACTGGTCTTTCTTACAATAGAAGTGCTCACACATGCAGCTATGTGTTTAGATGGGTTGTGTGTTTGTTTTTAAGGCTATGCATTTCACAGAGAAGGTGAACAGCAGTTTGGTGGGTAAGTGCAGATATTAAATACCTGGAGTGAATAAATAAATTTTGCGTGTATAAGGATTTCTGAATCACAGCTAATATTATCTAAAGAGTAAAATAATATGGTTGTTCTTATTGCTTCAGCATCACCAGTGTGATTCTCATTGTTCTTCAGAATAAAATAATTGAAGTAATTTATCCTCAAGATATGTGCTATATAACTTTATCCATTATTGTTGTAGTGAAGTACAGTAAATAAGGTTTTGCTCTAGTTTCAGAAGCACAGCCTAATACATAGGGGAATGATAAAAATTATAATGATACTTCTTCTGAGACTAAGGATCCCCTTCTGCCCAGAAAATTTTTTGCTTTACTGTTTACCCTGTAAACCAAAACATTCTATTAAGATCAGGCTGGCTAGACCACGTGATGTAAAGCAAATGATCCATGCAAACCAGCTTTTCTCTTATGTTATGTTTTTATCTTAGTAGAAGGGATTGAATTAACTTTTCAGCTATATAGGGATATTTGTGCATTTCATCCAAAATATGACTGCATTAATAAGGGAGATTCTTCACTAATTTATTGTTTTTAAACCACAGCTGGAAGTTGAAGCTGTATATTATCTTTTTTGCTAAACAAGATCCTAAAAGGACAGAAAACAAATTTTGTTATTACTGTTATTATAGTTCCACCTGGTCCTTTTTCAGTTCCTTCAAACCTGAATCAATTTGACCAATATGGTTGTGGATGAAAATAAAAAAAGCTTTCTTGACAAAGGGGAAAGAGATGAATGGATCAAGAGGTGAGATGGGGTGATAGAGCAGCTACATGAGAAAATGGGAAAAATCACTAGGATGCAGAAACTTCATGTGCACTCAGGAATATGAGAAGGATCGATTAGGTGAGGGGTGGAAGGTAGGACAGAAGAGGAAGCCAGGGGTAATAGAGGGCAACAAATTGTTTCTGTTTTAATGTGTGTGAGGAGAATGGAATGAAATAGGAACCTGAAGAAGCAAGTGCAGCTGTCAATATGATGAACTTTGTGAATACAAAATATATTGCTTGTTGTCCCGGTTGTTTTCTGGGCATTTTACACATATTAGTTGTTCATATGAAAATCACTGGCATACATAAGAATCTGTGAACTGTAAATGTGGATGCCATGCAGAAAAAGAATGTACTGGAATTCACACAGGCTCATGGAGATATTGATGAAAACACATCCTATAATTACATCCCCAGCCGGTGGCAGAACTAAAATTTGTCCATCTATAGTCTTAAACTCTTTGCTGTTATCTCCATTAATGGTTAATTATTCCTGTTAATCTCTGGTGTGAATAGTCCAAATAGCCTATCTATATATAATTGATCACTGTATCCATAGTATCAAAGGGCAGAATCCTAGACAAGAATTTCTCTGCAGAAAGAAACAAAACAAAAGTGTTAGGTCTGAAAGTTATTGAAGTTGCCCAATAAATCAAGAAGCAGTGAAGGTGAAATACTCAGTAGTGCCAGACTTCAGTGAAGGAGGTAAAGTGAGAACACACCACCACCTTTTGCTTGCAGAAAAATATGATGAGAAAAAGTTTTCAGAGACGCAAAGGACTGAAGTATAGTAATTATTCTGTTTTGTTGTTACTTTATTGTCAAGTAAATGGGAACAATAGAAGCAGAATATAATGTATTGTTAGATCTGAAACACAGTATGAGAAAGAAGACAATGAATAGAAAAATATTTCTATTTACAGGTGATATGAAAGAGGAGCACGGATATCATTACAAATCCATTTCTTCAGTATTTTTGTGGATTTATTTTACTATTGAAGCTCCTTATGGGTTGGGGTCTTTTTGCAAGTTGTTATTCCACAAACCAGCTTCTCTTCTGTGAGGTCATATTTCTGTATGTTTGAATTTGCAGCATATACTCTAGGTTAAAAAAAGGCAATATTATGGTTCAATTTACTTTTTTTTCCTTCCTTCCTTCTCCCACCCTTTCCCTTCCATATTTTATTATTGTCATTGCTTAGCCAAGTGCCTTCAGATGCTCTCACTGAAAAACGCAGTTTGAGCTAAAGGAGATGAGGGTGAATGTAGCACAAAGAGGAAGAGAAACTGCAGCAAGAATGTTTGAAGTCCTCCTGTTAAAAAAAAATGGGGAAAGAGGATGGAAGAATGAAACAGAAGCTTGAAAAACTGCATCTTTAAAGGTAAAGAGGGGATGAGAAAACTATAGAAGTTTACTTGGCAGGAAAGCAGTGATTCTTGTCTATTCAAACCCTAGGTGCTGTTGCTCCTCCAGTCTCTATGGTAACAATAACAGAAGAGAAACACTGAAGGAAGACTGGTGAAAACAAACCATGCCTACATCTTCTGAAATGCCTGGGGAATCTGAGTTTTGGATGACTTGACTAAAATAAACAAGTTTCATTTTCTAACTGCTTAGCATTCAGCTTCACTAAGTGGAACGTTTTTGAGGTGTCTAAAGTTAGTGTAATTCCGCAAAGTCATCAAAAGGGAAAAAACTGTGAGGATGTCTGTCACTTATGACAACATTCCTCAGCCTTCTGTTGCATTCCTGGAGTGAAAAGTCCCACAATTTACACAACACTTCAAATACATGAACAATGAATAAATCAAGAAACGGGTGATTTGCTTAATATTATGAGAACAAAAGTAAGAATTTAATCTTTTTTTCCTGGTGGGTGTAGTTGAAGTCTAGCCTGAACTCCTACACAGATAGAGGTAATAATCTATTCTCAACTCATCAGATTGAAACTTGACATCTAGAGTTCCATTTTTTATACACATGAGTAATTTGATTTTTAGTGTTGCTAAGCCAATCACACGCTGCATCTTCCCCTCACAGTATCAAATAATTTATAAATTTTGAATTTTCAAAAAATTAAGTGAAATAAATGAATTTTTTGTAAAACATTTACCCCTATATAATTTTTAGATTTTCTGAAAACATTTTTGCATGCTTGAGAGTCATCCTGTGGCACACTTCTGCCATACAAGAAATGATGTAGTAGTTGCTACAAATTTAACCTAGCACAAGAGGTGAAAAATGCAGCATCTGAACAAGGACAGTAAGCAAAGAAGCACAGGAGTAATCACAGCTGTGAAGGACAGAATTATTTATAGAAATTGCCAACTGTTTGCTTTCTCATTGACATATCTTAAACTCCTAGTATACCACTTATAAGATGGGCAAGGACATCTCTGGGTAATTTTCAGCAATTTATGTAAAGTTCAGCTAGAAGATAGGTGAAATGAAAACCTTTTTTCTGAAATATCAGAATGGGGGTGACTAATGAAGCATTTCTTCCCCTATACATGGTAGCTTGATAAAACAAAAAAAAAGGCTATTAAAAAATAGTGTGTATTTTTGATAGCAGATTCAAACCTCTTTTAAAAAGTAACAAAAATGTTATGTCATCCTTCAGCTTTGCACTTCTATGTATCTGTTTTGAATGGTTCTTGTTTTGATTTCTGCTTTATATGGAAGCCTAGTGATCCTGGAAACGCATGAACAGTATTTTCATCTGCTACGATATCTCTTCAGGACCTACATATTTCTGGTATTAAAGAATAAAACAATCCCTTCTTTTTACAGCCAGATGCTCAGTGGTTGAACCCTCTTAGCTGTGCTTTGGGGTGTGTATGAAAGTTCTAAGAGTTCATCCTCACTGAGGCTTTGATCTTTGCCACTCCACTGTATAAAGCAGCCATGTATAATCAGGAAACCAAACTCCTCACAGTAGACGTGCATTTCATTTTGTCAGCATAACAGGAAGAACAGTTAAATAATCTGTGTATTTATTGCTGGCATGATGCTTTACTTGAAACACTTACCACCAGCACCTTTTTACAGGAAAAGAGATCATTCCATTGCAGTACAAACTGCCAAAATCAGGGGACAGTGCTCAAATTATACTGACAGGTATCATTATTACACAATACTTTGATTCTTGAAGAAAAAGAAAATAAATTTTAAAAAAAGAAAAATAAAACCTTTTTAAAAATATATAAACATATAAAAAGTCTGTATAAAGTAAATAATAGAAAACATAGAATTTCAATATGGCACTCTGAGTGGAAATGGTTAGTTAGCAACAGATCATTCAGCTGGAAATTTGTATTATGAAAGCTTCCAACACTTTGTCCAACAGACTTCAGTTGACTGCTATAAAGTGAAACCCATTGTGCTAACAATGTAATTATAAAAGGACAACATAAACACGCTTATTTTTTTTCTAACAAACATTTCACTGATTATTTTGTCAATATCAGCCAATCAATTTTTGCTTCCAAAACATTATTTATATTATGTGTTTATTGGTATTTCCATTATATTCCAAACTTGTGTGCATTAAGCATTGCTTAGCTAGTTTTTGGTAATAAATCATAATTGAGCTTCATATACTTTTGGATTGAAATAATGTCTGTGCAACACCGACTTGGAACACAGCCACACTCAGTAATGAAATAGAGAGGAGGTGCTGTACTGCCAGCTTAAAAGAGGCATCAAAAAACATTATTCTTTTCTGCTTTTGGTCATATGTACAGATATGTCGTTGTCCCAAGCAGGAAAAAGAAAAAAAAAAAAATACTGGATTTAACCATTTCTTATGAATTTGGAGAAAAACATGACTTGAATTCCAATTTAATGTCTAGGTGGAATCTGTCATGACCATTCACTTCTTTCACCTACTCTTAGTGTTTTTCTGTGTGTTAAGTATTTTATGTATTGAGAAAATTCGGTAGAGAATTCAAATGTCTGTATGTTACACAAATTTCATTTCTTTTCCCCAAGAATTTAGATGTGTTCTTAATTAGAGTTTCTCAAGTTGTGAGATACACAAACATTAAAAAGACTAAAACAGACTAATACTATTAAGTTTGTGACAATAAAGACAAGCAAATATATATTACTTACAAATAAGGGTATATATGAGTAAAGATAAATATCATGCTAGGACTTCCTCATCTAGGATAATTTCTTATATCATAGAAACACATCTGGTGCAAGTATTGAGATTATCTCATTGGCAGGGATTTATCCACAGGTCATAAAGACACACACGGATCTCAGGTGCGGTACTTTGGCTGTGTGCCGAGATCTACATTTCCATTCATGTCTAGGTCTGCCACTCTCCTGGCGAAAGTAAACATCAGTCTTTCACTCCTACGTAAACTAGACCACAATCTAGAAATGAAACTATCAGAATTACCTGTGCAGCCTTCATGCAGGTTCACTACCGTGGTTTTACTCACCATAGCATATATTAAGATGAATTGCCATTGAGTGAATTACAGGTGATGTCTGAAAGCACAGAGAAGAGGCAATGCTTCTTTTTTGTGTTTTATGACTAGGCTAGAGGGAGACATTCTCTTGTCCTGGTAAGTCTCAATTTTCTTCACGAAGACATGCACATAACAGAAAGGGCTAGATTATGAACCCTATTTATATCTTAGTGTAGTGAGAGAGTGTTATCCTAAAGAGGACTTATAACTCTCTTAAATAATGAAGAAAATAGCTGAAATTGTTTTGGATTACATAGGGGTCTCAAGTAATTACACTTAAAAAGAAGGAAGAGTTGTGTCAGGAAACAGCTTCTAATTTAGCAATCATAATGATTGAAAACTTAATTTCATGGAGAGAAATAATTTATATTGCTGTCATCATAAGTGCTCAGAGTGTTTTTTCATTATGAACAGAAAATACTACCTGAATCAGAGTTAGATTTCAATTTTGGCCTCTCATTTCCTAATGGTTCTAGAGACTTGTATGCCAAGTATATAACTTTAACAAATCTCTGGTGTTACAGTCCCTAAAAATTGCTATTAAATACATGCACATAGTTACCTATAAATGACTTAGCCAAACTTTCCTGACTATCTTTTGGAGTCTTTTTCCACCTCTTATGTGTAAGCTCCTTCTAAAATCTTCCACCTTCGTCTGTTGTATGCATCATTCTTGTTCACTGACCTGCATGGTCTCAGAGGAGAAAAAGGAAAAATGCACTTGTTGAAGTAGTTTAGAAGTCAGAGGTTCATCCTAAAGTAGCTAGAATCATTGATTAATTAATTTCAAAATTAGGCCTTGTATTGGTGAAGAAAGATGATCTTAATTGAAGGGGATAGAGCCTGATGCAATTATGATTGCTGGAATATGGAGAAGGTGATGGATACCATCTGTACCAGCTGGAATGTGTGCATAACCTTGGCACAGAGACTCAGAGACACTGACCTGGGCATGGCAGGAGTCTCTGCACAGGAGAAAGATTAAAGTTTCCCAGCAAACTGAAAACAGAGAAATATACTGGAAATTAAAAGAAAAGGAGTCTATTCATTTAACTGTGCTTAAAGGGGACTCAAATTAGAATCCAATGCTTTGGGCCACTTGGATCTTGTTAGGACTATTTACTTACCCTAAAAAGTGAAGGAAATGTCACAGTTAGTTCTTCAAAGCAATTTCTTTTTCAATTAAAATTATTTCATTCTTCAAACAAATTTTCTTTATTCATAACTACATTCTGTTAAAGGTCTTGACACTTTGTCAGCAGCAGCAGATGGAAATTAGGTTTGTCTTAGCATCAGACCAATTTGCATTGCAGAAGATCTTAAAAGATCATTTTTTGTTAGTGTCTAACTGAGGAAATCTGAAGTTATTTAGTTGAAAGTTGATAGTGTCTACAGCCTTGAAGATCAAATTTTATATATTTTTTAACTTCATATGATTTTCTCTGATTCTCTGATCATTCACATTTCTCTTCACTGGGTTGTCTTCACTAACATGTCTATTTTAAAGGGCAGACCCTTTTAAGCACAATATTTTTCTGTAATTAGATTATGCTATTCATGCTGCAGCTATGTTTTTCCTTAGTACACACAAACTATTATGGCTGGTTTTGTTTGAGGTTTGTTTTTGCCCTTTCCCCTGTATCACAGTCTACATTGATGATTTGCTCTTTTACATTTTCCATATAGCTTTTTGCAAAGCTGTAACAATCTTTTTTCCCCAGCCTTTCCTGAAGCTCCTTGATATGCATTTATCATTATAAAAAAGCACCTGTCTTCACACAATTTATTTTCTTAGAGAATTTCTCAAATTTATAAAAACAGTTCTTAATTTTAGGCCTCTTTATCAACTTAGTTTCTTCCCAGTAGATGTAATAACCATTTGTGAAAACATGTAGATATTTAATTCTTGTGTCTGTCTTAGAACAATTTCATCTAGATGGTTCTTCATTAAAAAAACTTGTTTAAAAAAAAAAAGGTTAATATTTTCCTAAATTTTCTCCATTTTATAACCTTTTATTTAGTGGAATATGATATAAAACAACAATACAAGTACTTTTTAATGAACATTTCAAATTCTTGATAAACCCATTCTTACCTTTATGTCCTGTATTGTGTCTGCCTACGTAGTTTTGATATCAGGGAGTCAACACGGAGGGACCTTTGATAGGAGATGTCAATAGCTGCCATGAATTTAGGTGAAATCAGTGCCAGCACACTTCAGACAGACCTACTGCTGGCCAAAGCTGAGCCAGTGGCAGCAATGACTCTGTGGTAACATATTTAAGAAGCAAAAACAGCTGCCAAAAAAGCATCCAGGAGACAAGTGGGACTATGAGAAAGAACCTGCCTTCAAGGTAAGTGGAGAAGGAGGGGTGCTGGAGCTGAGATTCCCCAGCAAACGCCGGTGAAGGCCATGGGAAAGCAATGGTGACCCTGAAGCTCATGAAGGTCCACAGAGGAGCAGAGATCCACCTGTGGCCTGTGGAGGACCTCACACAGGAGCAGTGGATGTGTCCTGGAGAGGTCTGTCACCCACGGTACCCTAACCCACTGCTCTGCTCAGTAATTGGGGAGTGATCTCTCCCTGTCCTTATGAGAATTTTGCTGTATTTTCTCTTTCCTAAGCAGTTGAGGAGGGGCAGCGATAGAGGGCTTGGTGGGCACCAGGAAAAGTCTACCCATCTCTCTGCCTTAGCAGCTTTATCCTGTGCACAAACTTCTGCTGATACACAGCTTGCTGTAGCCCCTTCATTAAAGAGAGGGTTATTGAATGCTCTCTCTAGCTGGTAATACATCTTTTACAAGACCTTAGTGACAGCCACTGAGACTTAGAGTGTTTTAGTAAACTCTCCTAAGTAGTATGGAATAAAATTCATTTGTCTCAGAAAATCTAAAAATGCCTATTGTTCTAAAATCTCATTCGTTTCTTGTTTTCCAGGCCAAAACTTGATTCACTTGCCACCATTTTAAATAGTTACAGGCATCCGATTACTTAGAGATTTTTTATTGGAAGCCACTGGTAGCTGGTGCACAGCTGTGCACTATCATCACCATAAATATATGGGTTGAAGTAACATCTCCTTTGCATATTTTGCTTTTCTCTTGTAGTTAAAGGGTGTGTGGTGTGGCACACACTGCATGGAACGGTGTGGTTTTTGAATACCGTAGGAGAATGTTAGGGGTAAGATACCCTTTCCAGTTTTTACGTCTTTAATTGTGTTGAGAGTTTGTGTTACTGGGTTCTCTATTGTCTGTTCCTGGTAGATAGGACATGTGGGAGTGATACTCCTGCTCTGTGATCTACTGTGTCAAACACCACAGATGGGTTTGGCAATATTATCTCAATCTCTGTCCCTGATCAGTTTCAGTATTTGTACATTGATCTGTGAGCTGTTCCCTGGTGGGGCGCTGATAACACAAAATCCAGTTGCCAGCTGACATAATATTTTCCTGATATAGTACTTGGTTAGGACTTCCTTGGAGCCTTCACCCATGAAGCGTACTTGGAGCTGTGTTCAAAGCTCACAGGAGAATTGGACAACCTGCTATATTTTCTGATTTTAGGCCCTCAAGGTCAGTACCTAGAAAGCGATTTGTACTATCAGTTGCTTCTAAACAGCCAGGCAGAGATGTAAGGAAACTGAAAATAAAAATTAACTTGCATGACTTAATTATTTGGTTTTTTTACTTATTTAGTAAACTCAATTTTTAGATTTGGGTTAGGTTATCTTCATATGTAGGTTAGCAGATATGGATATGCCCATATGGTGTTTCAAACCCAATTTGACTCTCTTTGAAAGCTTTCGGACAAAGTATTTCCAGCCTAGCATAGATAAAATAAACATAGAGAAATTCTTTTTGATAGTTTGGCAATAGGCAACAGTATCCAAGCAACAATGGGGTTTGGTGTTTTGCTTCCCTCCAGAAAAAAAACTTTAGTATCATTTTAAAAACGAATGAAGAAGGTCTTCTTTCTCTTTTTTTAACTTGCTTTATTTATTTACTTATTTCAGGGTATCCTTCTTCTCCTTCTTCTCCTTTCTCCTCCTCCTCCCCCTCCTCCTCCTCCCCTTCCTCCTTTTTTTAAGAAGGTACTCAACAATATTCATCACTCAGTCTTATAGTCTTTAAGCAATTCTTTGACAACATTTCATGTAGTTTACAACATAACAATTGCTACCCGAAGGACAAAATTAAATTCTACCGAGAATATGAAGTGATAGACTCTTATCTTGAGTAAAAAATTAATATTTTTGTCATCCAACAATGTCTCAGTTGAAAAACAGTAACAAAACAGATCATGTCATTCTTCTGAAATACACTGGATGCAAGCTATACCTGAACTGGCCCAAGGACTGATGTTTTTCAGTATAGTGGTAGCTATATACTTTGGCATCTGAATTTAAAAAAATAGCTGTAATACTACTACTAAGTCAAGGGTAGAAAAAAATAATTCTTGAATCACCCTAATGTAATCTGTTCAGGAAAAGGTATGAAGGGGGTGAAATACAGCACATGGGGTTTTAGATGCAACAATACTTCAAAATCTGCTACTAGAAATTCACCTTAAAAAAACCCAAAATGCATGGTTTCCGAATGTTATCTTTATGTATATTCTGATTTGAGATTTTCCTTTGGAGCCAAACACTTTAAAGGTAATGAAGATAATGGATGGCTGTAGCTTAGGCAGCAGCAGTTGCAGTATCATGTCTAACAAAAGAGAGCCTCATTAAAACTGTCAAAGAGAAAAATTATTTCTAACTGAAGTTAAGTGAGTGAGTAGAGGTAATTTTACTAGTTTACTTTTTTTTTTCCCTCTTTTTCGCATAAAATACTATGTGGTGGAGAGCTCTAGAGAAAACACAGCAGATAATGAAATATTGGAAAAAGCTAGATTCAAAATTAGTGCTAGAGGAATGCTCACTCAAGCACTGCTAACTCTGGTGCTTGGATGCATGTACTGCCAAGCAAACATTGTGAAAATAGTAGACATCTTGGTCATTATCATAATAATTTAAATATGAATGTAAACAACGATAGGCCTAATTTATGAATTGCCTTATTTTTGGTTCTGCCACATTCAGCTCTCAAATTTGAAGTGAGGTAAATTCATTGTAGGAGAGGAGAAGGAAACAAGCTGTCAAGGTGGCTAAATGATCTGAAGTGTTTAGTGTGTGTTTTGAATGCACAGCTCTAGAGAGTGAGGGAAAAATGGCTTTATTTTGAAACAATTTAGAAACCCTTTGTCCGCCAACGAATTTGCACAGCCAATTCTATTCTTACAGACACATTATTAGTGACATTAATTTCTTTAAATACACTCTATCAATTAGTACTACCACTGCACATCCTTCAAAATTTCTTTACTGTGAAAATATTTGTATTTCTAGATCTCTTTATTTGTTCCACTTTACAGGGCAACACTTTAGGCCTCTTGAGATGCCATAGAATACAAGATACAAAAAGGAATTTAAAATACAGAACATATTTTTTAGGCAAGTAAGATGTAATACAAGGGTTGCAACACTATGTAGCCATGGCCTTTGTCGAGGAAAAATAGATTGTCTTCTCTACATGGCCATCTAAGGTATGTAAAAATTTATTCATAGAGATCTTAGAGACCCTTGGCATTAATGGACAAAAATATTCCATGGTGAATATAATGAGCTGCTTTATGAATCTTGAAAATATTTTGAATACGACAGAGCTATTGCAAGAAGGGCTGAAGAGAACCTCAGTAAGAAAACCTTACGTGCACTTCTCCATGTTCCCAACAAGATAAGAAGGATTTAACTACTCACATTGCTACTATGGGGGAGTAGTAGCACTGACTCCTTCTCTAATGGCTACATTAAAAAAAAATTCAAAGATGGATAACAATTTTATTTTTCTGAGGGAAAAGAAGGTGGTGGAGAATCCAAGGGTCTAGAGATGGCTATCTGCTCCCTTTCCCACTCCAACCCAAAGAGAAGAAATTCAAATATCCTGCAGTGCTTCCCCTTCTCTCTGCTGTTTCGCACAATATTTACTCAGCATCCTGCCTGCTTCAGCTGCCATCTTGAGAAAGGTAAGTTTCGTTATTGTAGAGTTGTGAAGATCATGACTTAATAAAGTCACCCAGCTTTCTAAAGTTGTCCATGAGTATGTCTGCCTCATGTACCATAGCAAATATCTGTAACTAAATTTATGAATTACTTGCTTCTCTTTGACATGTCTAACTATGAATGACTGAATGCTACATACAGAAGACAAACACGTGAATATCCAAGGGCAGTTCCATTTGTTTTGATGAATAGCATCAAACCAGTTGATAAGATGCTAAATAAATATTGTTTCCAGCAGTTTCCATTGTTATGCCTAATGTGCTGCACCCACTCCACAAAAGAAAATATATATTTTGCTGAGTTTCCTCCTACAAGTTGGGATGGTGTACAATCAAATTAATCAAAGAAGATGAAAGCAGAAGTGGATTGTGATTGTCCTGGGGCTGCTGGCATCAAAATATGAAATTATTAAAAACAAGGTCTTCAAAAGTCATAAAACTCCAGCATTTGCAAGAATTGAAGTAGAATATGAAAGGCAAAACATTATTGGAGTAAAGAGGAATGGAAATTATTGTTGCTGTCTTAGTGGAGAAAAAGAACTCATCCCTCACTTGTGAATGAAATGGCTCTCACAATAGACAGTACCTTTTGAAATTACTGTGATCGTTAGGATTCCAGGGGATGAGTTAAGAGAAATTGAAGGATGCATATTCTGGTGCTAAAACAGTGAAAATGTATTCCTTCTCAACGACAGACAGACAAACCAGATCATTTTATAAGGAGGTGTTTTACTGAAAGTATTGCAACTTTGTAGTTCCCTGGGAAAATGAAGAGAAATGTAGAAATTGGACGAGATGGAACCAGATTTTTCATTCCACATATTGACTGCACAAGTCACTTTCAATAAATCTACTGTTTATTACTTCTACAATCTACTGTTGTTATTACTTGAGGCAGCACTTTGTTGACTTTAAGAAGGCTGGTACAAAATGTTCCATTTAGTAAGAGAGCCTTCTGGTGTCAGAAAATGAAGTTTCTTTTAAAGAACATATTTGAGTATGTTTTCCAGTATGTAACGGTAAGAAACATTAATTAAGTGTAACAGGTCTCTCACCAAATAGCTGCCAAGATAATCTGATTAGAAAGTCACTTTTTTCAGACAGGTATGGAATTAAAACTGTGTGGTAAAATGAAGCAATATGTATGCTCTTTTACCAGATCTTAGGACCGATCGTTTCCATCAAAAGGTAGTGCCCCAAAACCTAGCGAAGTCTAAAGTAATGATTTCAGTTCCTAGGGTGATAAAAGGACAAGAATCACATCTATTTCAAGAAGCAGAATACCACCCTAACTCATGTTTACATTAAAACCCCAACAGGGTCTTTACCCCAGCAGAGTTTTGGGGATGTGTTGTTGCCCCACAGGAGTATGATAGTCAAAGTTTGCTAGATGAGATCTGGGTCTGACATGGTTTTTTCCCTGAAAAGTGTACTAACAGTGTAGTCAAGCAAATGCTGGCTGCTTCCCCAATAAACAGGTTCCAGAAACACTTGCCTTGAACTCTTGGACAGGACCCACTGAACTTTGGAAGTTCATGGAGATCTCTCTCTTTTCTTTCCATGACATTCCAGAAAAACAATGTCCAGACAATATTGACAGCGTGAAGGAAACAGACTTCTACATTAAGGGAATTCTCCTGTATTTCTGCTTCTGCCCTTTGTTCCTCCTCCAGTGCCACCTGAATAGCTGTCAGACACTAATTAGCTGACACTGTATTTTTTCTCCTACCATAGGGTATCGAAGTCTGCTTGCTGACTTGTCTACATGAGAGGTGTCAGAGGTGAGCAGACTTTTTTCTAGGATAGTAATCACTGTAGCCCAGGTTAATACTTAGGCATTTAGAGTGGAAGAAGTTTAGCAGATGGTGTCTCCGTCTAGCACAATGGTATCCACCACCAATGCATCCAAGACCACCGGAGAGAATTACCTTGTGAAGGAGCTTCTGAATCGCTGCTTTAGAAACTGTCTAGACAAATGCATCTTACTGGAAACAGAATTTTAAATACCTTAGAGTGAATTGCCCAAATCACTAACTACTAACATAGCAATCCCTTGAGAAAAGAGGAAAAAAGCTGAATATTGCTACTTTTTGGCTCTGCTTTTAGGACTTTTCCAATAACAACCTAGCACATGCTAAAAACCTTTAGGCTATTCAGAGACAGTGCTATGACTACACAGGACAGCAGCAAAATGAAGAGGGTGAAATCCGTTCCATGAAATGTGGGAGCTGGCTCCATTTAGATTCTGTCTTAGGATTCAGCAAATTCTATGTCTGGCATATATATTCCAAGTCCCCATCGAAAGCTGTGGTCACATTATTTTCTGATTATAATTTATTTATTTTGAAGTGTGATATATGACCTTTTTTGTGTGTGTATGCACTGCAATAAGCACCAGATTCTAACCAACAGCACAAAACCTTTGAGCCAGCATACAAAAATCACAATCTAACTTTTGCTTTACAGTGTAAAATGACCCTCAACTTACCTTTTTTGTTTGCTAAAATATGAATTGAGATACTGCTGCTGGTATTTTATTGTTATCTGATTTGATTTCATTAGCTTCTTATAATGACATTACATAAATAATTGTCATTTAGAATTGTTAATTGATCTATGACTTCTGCAATAGAAAAAACATGATTCAGTAAAGCACCAGCATACCATACTTTGCATACCAGCAAAGAACTGACATTTATGAGACTCAGCTGCCTACTTAAAATTTAGATAACTTCGAGCAGTATTGATGAAATCTGATATCCTTTTAGAGGTGGTAGCATAGTTTGAGTGATTTGCTTGATATGATGTCTGCCATCTCTATGTTAGAACTTTAACATATTTGAAAGCCTCTCAGTTTGACCTTGTCTTGCAGCCAAGCCAAAGAGCAATTAGAATACACTTCCAAAGACTTATGTAAGTCTATGTCAATCCCATAAAAATTCATTGTGTATGCTCACTCCATAATGTGTAAAGAAATCCGTGAATCTGTAGAGTACCTCATAGATATAAATAGATATTTCAGTATAATTTCATGATATATTGGACTTAGAAGTGAGCCAATTTCAGCCTTTAATATGGCTGAAATCTATGGCCAAATCCAGGCCATAGTTTTGCAACACTGCAAACCAGGTAAGAGGCATGAATAAAAGGAAGGTTTCAAAGTGATGGAGGGAAGTGTTAATATGTACAATAAAGAACACATTTTTGAATGCACTGCTTTGTAATCAAAAAACCCCTTTGATAAAACTGAATTTGTTCTATGAAAATAATGATTCACTATTATTGATTCATAGCCATAGTTAAGTTTGCAAAGCTATTAACTGGACATATTAATTTCAATCTGATCTCGGAAAGAAAAATGAAAATAATTAGAGATTACTAAATGAACAAGAAAGCAGAAGCTTACCCTGTCACTACCTTAAATGAAACATTTGAAAGCCAAGGCACTCTGCGTTCCCATACTCTAGATTGTAATTATCTGATCACAAGGAAAAATTAATAACACAGATGTAGGAATCTCAGTAACCATTTCTGACTCACTAAGGTGTTTGTAAGAAAAAGGTCAAAGAAAATGGGACAATTTATTATGTGAAATGCTCAAGAGTTTGAGGATTTCTACTTATTTATTATTTATTTACTGCCACATCCATTCATTAAAGACATAGATTATGATTTCCTGGTCTTTTTTTCTCTCCTCCTCTTGACATACAAAGAGAAAGAAAAGAGAGAAAGAAATGACATTATTAAAGAAGCTCATTCCAAAATGCACCTTTCTTTGAATAAATTAGTTTAGTAAGTGAGATCGTGAATTTTTAAGGAGGAACATGTGTGACTGAAAAAATGAACGAAATGGTTTTGTGAAAAATGTTAAGGACGGCAAATGTTTCTAAAGTGCTATATTAATCATAGAATGAATTAGAATTAAAAATCATCTAGTTCCAATCCCCCTGTCAAGTGCAAGGATACGATCACTAGATTAGATTAGTCAGACTCTTGCAACTGGCTTTGAACAACTGCAGGGAGGGAGCATCCACAGGTTCCCTGAGAAAGCTGTTCCAGTGATTTCCTGCTCTCTGGGTATAGAATTTGTTCCCAATGTCTAATCTACATCTAACCCCTTCCAGTTTAAAACTGAAACCCCTTGTCCTATAAGCACAATCTTTGATAAAATCTGTTGTCACCTTCCCTGTAAGCCCTGTTTAGGTACTGCAAGGCTGCCTTAAGTTCTCCCTGGAGCCTTCTCTTCTCCAGGCTGAACAATTCCAAGTCTCTCAGTCTTTCTCCACAGAAAATGTGACTTCCCGATAATTTTTGTGGGCCTCCTCTGGACCCACTCAAGCAGGTCTATGTCTTTTTGTGCTGGGGACCCCAGAGCTGGACTCAGTGCTCCAGGTGGGGTCTCACAGGGTAGGCATAGAGGGATAAAATCACCTCCCTTGACCTGCAGCCCAAGATGTGATTTGTCCGCAAGCACATATTGCCAGGACATATTCAGATTTTCATCCAGCATTCCCCTGAGGTCCTTCTTGGCAGTTCTGCTCCCAATCTAATCATGAGCCAGGCTGTCTCCATGCTTGCCCTGACCTTCCACTAGGCCTTGTTGAAGGTTAGCATGGGCCCACCTCCCTTGTTTGTCAATGTACATCTGATGGGCATTCCTTCCCTCTGGAGTACCTACACTACTAAGCCTGGGGTCATCCACAGGTGTGTTGAGTGTACACACAACACCACTGTTGTGGTGGTCTCAACCATCTTGAGAGTACCGGGGAGCCAAAAGGTCCTAAGATAGCAGAAATACTCCCTGGGTGCTAAATGGTCTCTCCCCAAGGTTATGTTAATCTCCCTATGTTGATTGGCCTTGACCTGGTCCCTGACTCCACCCCTCCCTTCTTCCCATTGGTTGTGGATGTATCTCCCCACCTTCTCCCCAACCCTATTGGCCCCAGACCTTTATAAGAATGGCCACTCACAGCCATTCTTTCTCTTTCATGGCTGGACCCTTTTGAAGAATAAACCTTCAGAAACTCAGAAACATGACTGAGCTCTCTGAGTTCCTTGTCTCTGGTAACGCTGAGCTAATCAGAGGCTCTGGGGTGTGTGTGACTGTGCAATCTGCCGGCACGGGTGGGAGAAAAGGTCTGTTTGCACGGTGTGCAAAGTGTAGCATCAGCCGGGAGTGTCTGTCTGAGCAATCGAGACACTTCTGGAACACGCAGAGGACCTAATCTCACCCCACCACCACCCCACGTTACCCCACTGTCCATGCCCCCAGAAGAGATAACACTGGTCCCGATACAGACCGCAGAAGGACACCCTTCATTGCTAATCTCTACCCAAACACTGACAGTAACTTTTTGAGGGTGACCATCCAGTCCATTCTTTACTCTCTGGATGGTCCACCTGTCAAGTCCATGCCTCTCCAGTTTAGAGACACCAGTCAAGTCCATCTAGACATCAGTTCCTGTTCCCTTAACCAGCAATGCTCTTCACAGAAGCCCACCAAGTTTGTCAGGCATGATATGCCCTTAGAGAAACCACGTTGGCAGGCACCAATCCCCTCTCTGCTTCCTATGTACCCTAGCACAGGCTCCATGGGGATCTGCTCCATGATCTTGCTGAACACAGAGGTGAAACTGACTGGCCTGTTGTTCCTCACCTCTTTCTACTTTCCTTTTTAAAAAATAGGTGGTTATAATTCCCTTTTTTCCAGGAACTGGGAATTTTACAGCTCTGCCATGACTTTTCAAATACAATGCTCTTGTCATTACTACCATCACACAGACTAATTTATCAGTAAGATACAGATATGGTATGATACAGATATGGATGGGATCTGTAAGTGGCTCAGTCATTTGTACCATTTTGTGGACTGGCAATTTTAGATTTAAAATTCTAAGTGTTGGCATCACTTATGCTCTGTGTAGAATAAAGAAATTAATAGGAAAAGAAAAAGTGGTAGCAAAACTGATACTTTTTACACTACTGACATTCAAATTTTTATGGCAAGTGCACATAGTAGTTAAAGTTTGTAGCATTTAATAGTATAGAAATAATTATTTGGGTGTTAGTATATTCTAAAGAAGAAAAGATTTGTGACAAAATTTCCCATAAGTATAAGTAGTCAGGCAATTTGTAAGAGTTCCTTCCCCACCTCATTTTCATTGTCTCAGTGTCAGAAGATCACTGGATGGATAAGAGAAGCCAAAAGATTTCTGGATGGATGAGTGCACAGAGGATCACACTGAGTGTCTACTCAAATCAGTGCACTGTTTCCAAGCCATTGCCCTAAATGCATGCTACGGACAAAATAAAAGTAATGAGGCACACATGCTTTTTCTCCTTTTGTAAGGACTGTGGCTAGTAATGTGCCTTTCAATGAATTAACTACCTCTTTCTGTCTTTGTGAACTTATCTTTTTTTAGTTCTGTTTGATGGTAATTTGTTCTCAAAGAAGGAGAATCTTCAGTGGTCTTCCCTGAACTTAAACATATTGATAATATATTTTGTATGTGTTCTATTAGGTCTTAGACCTCTCAGATGTCCTTTTTTCAGGAGTAAGACTCAGCTTATTTGTAAGTTTTACTCACTGAAATACTGTTTATGTTATATTTTATTGATATTATTGCCTAAAAAAAGAAGTCTTTCCAGGCTACTTTATCTATGCTTTTTAAAATTAAGAAAACAGCACTGCGTTCTATAATCAATGTGTAGGTGAACCACAATTTGCACAGCTGCATAATGATGGTGTAGCTGCACTCTATTGCTTTTCTTAGGAATCCTGTTCGATTTGCTTCTCTAACCTAGTAATACGTCTGTGTTATACACAAATGAGCCAGCTTATGTTATAAATACCACTTATAACTTTTACTAATGGCTTGTTTATTCATTTAATTCCAGCTCAGCCAAATGATAGGAGATGCTCAGTTGGAAAGATGTGGGAATTTCAGCAAGCATGGATGTCCCTAAATCATGGTACTGCAGCCTTACACAATGTCTGGCCAATGTAAAATGCAACACAGAGAAGTTAAGCCTTAATTACCTTTTGAATCAGGCTAAAATAGTAAATATTTCTCACTCTAATGAAGAGGGGAAAAATATTAATATGCTAGCCATCTGTACAAATGGCAAATTCACCTATTTTCATGAATTAATAAAATTAATGACAAATTTAATCAGAGAACTAGCCTTGATTCCCTCTGTTCTCCAGGATATGCTTCTAGAAATATTTTGTGAAATTTCTAGATCCTTCTAAAAGTTAGATTTCTATAATAGATTAAGAAGTTAAAGTTACTTTTAGAATCATAATCCTGAAGGCTTATGGTCTTGTATAGAACCCACCATAGAGTGATTTACTTGAGAAGAACAATAAGCATTTAAGCTGATGTTTGAATTTTTGTATACTGCATTCACAACTGGTTTTCCAGTGCTAATAAATATATTCTTTCACTGATAAAAGCTACCAGAAATATATGAAAATCCTCTAAACTCTTCAAATTTTGTATTTAAAGTTGGCTTTTAGCAGCCAAGAATGAAAGACAGCAGGATTCTTCTTAAGCAAAGCATCTCTGAGAGTATCCAGCATCAGGACAGGACCACACAAATCTAGTGCTTCAATAACAATATTATTAGTGTTGTTCTTAATAAGAATTAGTTTTATTTAATTTAGTATTCAAATGATACAAGAGCTCAAGCTGTACCAAGCACTGCAGAAGCGCACAAGAAACTTCTACTCTTCATATTTGTTGATGAATGACATAATAAAATGTAAAAATCAATTTTACAATTGAAAACAACCAAACAACAGAAGCACTGATCAAATAATTCTTGCTCAAATTGTACCAATAAGTACTCAGAAGCAGATTAGTATTATTTAGTGCTTCAGGAACTATAACTAGAAAATATTCATCTGGGCACCTGTCCAGCCAGATTTTTCATTCTTAAACAGTTCTTACTCAAGCAACAATTGACACACATACAAAGTGATTGACTGACATATTAGCACACTTATGAAGTCTTTTTTTTAAATGAAAATTGCCCTTTGGGTTTATGGTTGAATATATTTGCACTTAATCTCCAAAATAATTTGGCTATGCCATCTGACTAGTATTGAGTTGTCTTTAGATTCTGCAAGGCCTGGATGACTCTGAAATCTATGGGGTTTTTTCCTTCAAAATGAAAATTAATAGGAAAGAGGCATAAGACTTCACTTTTGCAATGTTCAGCAGGAACTGCTCTTAACATCCTCAACCTTTTCCCTGAACCGTCAACTATAACTGTTATTGTCTACTTTAAAGGGGAAATTCCTTGATAGTCCTTTGACAAAGAAGAAAATGCCTGAAATCTCCATCCTGAATTTTTTTATTCATCTGAGGAATCCTTATTAATCACCACTGAAAACTGAAATTATTTGAGTAGGGATGTAGGGACTGCCATGTTAGTGTTGATTTGTATAGCATTGAAAAACCTTAAAGCTGAAAAATAGTTCTAAAATTCTTATGTTCATGGTATGTAGCACTTGGGAAAATATGACTTTTAGGTTACTAATTGTGTTTGTACGCACACAAAAACAGATTGCAGAAGAGTGAACTTTAAAAAATAGACGTAGAGAAAGAATATGCAGCAACAGTTGCCTGAAAAACCCTTATGATTGCTTTCTTACACAATTTTTTCAAGCGCTCAGGCCTCATTCAGGAGTTAAGAGTTATGAGACTGCTAAAATGGGGCAGCTGAAGAGATGTTAGCTAAATCTTGCCTGAAATAAATGCCTGAAAGGTGTTATTCATTTTAAGTTTTGATTTTCCTGATTTTTTTTCTGACCAACTTTAAGGCTTTTCTCTTGGTTGGTTTACTTAGTACACAATAATGATATTTATAAGACAATGTGGTTTTCTGTAAATGATGCTAAACCCAAAAAGATTTGTGGGAAAAAAACCCCAAAACAAACATATACTTTGCTCCTTATGTTTGATTGTTTTCCACTACCAATTATTCTCTAGACACAAAGAGCAACATTGAACCACTACCACAGTTTTTTACAAGAAATACCAGATATTTAATCTTTGGAAATAATTACCTAGTCTCTCTTTCCTAAACTGAAGAAAAGTTCTAAATACTTTTGTGTGGAATGCGCTGCACCAGTGAAGATGTCACTACGGACACAAAGAGCATAATCATTGCTGTAGCAAGATTCTGGAATAACACTCATATAATTTTGTAACCTTCCTCCAGACCCAGTCTAATTGGCTCATGTTTCACTTGTTCTGGAGAGCCCTGAGATGGACGCAGCATATAAGTCAGATTTTTGAAGTGCAGAGAAGAGAGGTGGGTGTTCACCTTAGTGTCTCTCCTCTGGACTCATTCCAGCAGGTCCCCTGTCTTACCTTGTGGTCTCACAAGATTGGAGTAGAGGGGGTAGAGTAACTTCAAATCCATTTGAGTCATAGAGTCCTTGTTCTGAAAACTCCCAAGGAGTGCTAGAAAGACCAGGTTTCACACAAAACACAGCTCTGCATTTTAGCTCAAAGTGCATCAAATACAGTTTGGTGTTTGGGGTGGTTGAGGAGACTGATGAGTTACTTGAGGCAGAGAAGTCAATTGCATAGATTATACTATACTGGAGTACACTAGAATATAAAACTATAAAGGAGGAGAGTAGGCAAAACCACAAAGCTTTGTAATTTTTAAGCAAAAGAATACAATTGTGTACCTCTTTACAACTCATCTCTCCCTATGCCAAAACAGCTTCTTGGGCCCAGGTGTTGAAAAGATAGGATATCCAGAAGTCCTGAATAAAATCTTCAAGGTCCTGAAATGAATCAGTTTTCAGAGACATTACTTATTGACTAACTTTTGCTGACATATAAGTCTGATAGTCTCTGAGATTTGTTTGTTTGTGGTTTAATTCTGTTCAGAGATGCGCAATTTTTCTAGTGTCCAGATGATTCAGGGTTACAGATTCTGTCAGAGAGTCAGAAAATATTTTCCAATGCCAAGACTTTAACAATAGACTTTGTTGCACCTAACAGGCCAGTTTCTGTATTTTCTTTTTGGTCCAGCTTTATTCCTATTTTAACCATACCCATGAGTTTGTTGAAATGATTATGATTAATTCACATAATTAAATGGCTTGTTGAATAGCGTGTGTCCTAATTGGTGCATATGCTTAAATGTTCTTTATAAATGCTAAAAATAGGTAATCCTAAAGTGCCATATTGAAAGAAAGATTAATTATACAGAGATTTTTCTCTTAACATACAGAATTTAATAAAAAAACAAAAACCACAAGGAACTAGGAAAAATAATGAAATCAAACACCTTTGCCTCAGAAAATTTGATTTTGATTAATAATTTTGTGATAAACAGCCTTTCTTCTGCAGTTAAGGAACTGTCAGGGTCTAACCCCAGCTGGCAGCCCAGCCGCACGCAGCTGCTCACTCACTCCTGCACCAGCAGGATCAGGGAGAAAATTGCAAGGGTAAAAGTTACAAAGCCCACAGCCTGAGCTAGAGAGAGTTTAATAGGGAAAGCAAAGGCTATGCACACAAACAAAGCAGAACAAGGAATGAATTCCCTGTTTTCCATGGCTGGGCAGGTGCTCAGCCATCCCCAGCTGAGCAGGGCCCCATCACACTGATGGTGACTTGGGAAGACAACAATCGCTCCAAATGTGCTCCCCTTCCTTCTTTCCCCACTTTATACACTGTGTGTGAAATCACAGTCTGGAGCATCCCTGTGGTCAGTTGGGGTCGCCTGTCCTGGCTGTGTTCCCTCCCAAACTCCCACACACCCCTCACCAGTGCGGCCGTACAAAAAACAGTAACAGCCTTGGCTCTGTGCAATCCCTGCTCAGCAATAACAAAAACATCTCTGAATTATGAACCCTGGGTTCGGCACAAATCCAAAACACAACCCCAGACCAGCCACTGTGAAGAAAGTTAACTCTACCCCAGCCAAAACCAGCATATTAACCTACAGCATTAATAGTGTGTTTTGGTAAATGCCATATTAGTTCCACCAAAATGAACTTCAAAATTTATCATTATTACCAAAATAATTTTTTTAAAAAATATAGATACATATTTTCATGGAGATATATATATATATGTATGTATTTCTATTTTTATTTATATATATTAACAAAATACAAAAGATCAAAAACATGGACACAGCAGTATACTACAATAGGAAAATAATTTGTACTTATATGTGCATATGGACTCCTGTAAGAAAATCGGTTGTAGGGGTCATAATTTTTTAGTGGTTGTAGAATTCTGTGACATCAGTGTTTTCAGTATTTTGTTATATCCAGAAAAATGGTGGACAAAAAAGTTATTTAGTTCTAAGCTGAAGAAAAAAAGAATATGCTTCAAAGCATAATCACAGGATCATAAAATGGTTTGGCTTGAAAAGCACCTTCAAAGACCATCCAGCCCAACCCACTTGCCATAGATGGAGACATCTGTCACGAGACCAGGCTGCTCAAAGCCCCATCCAACCTGACCCTGATCACTGTCAACGATGGGTCCTGTTCCTGTATTTCACCACTCACATAGCAGAGAAGTTCTCCTTTATATTTAATCTAGATTGACACTCTTTTGGTTTAAAATCATTGCTTCTTGTCCTGACACTACATGCTTTGATAAAAATTCTTTATCTATCTATGTGTTTATGTATCTATCTACCTACCTATCTTATTTATTTGTATTTTGAAAGTCTGTCATAAGGTCTGGCCCCAGCCTTCTCCAAGTGAATAGCCTCATCTCTCCACCCTTTTTTCGTAGGCAAAATATTCCACCTCTTTGGTCACTTTTGTGACCCTCCTCCCAGGGTCCCACCTAGCTGAATTGGCCCATGTATTTTCTTGATTCACCTCTCTCGAGCGGATGCTCTTGCCCAGGATGTTGCTGGCTTTCTGATATGCAAGTACACATTGCTGGATCATAATGAAGTTTTCCTCCACCAATCCCCCCAGTTCCTTTTCTGAAGGGCTTATCTCAATCAATTAATCTGTCAGTCTGTATTTGTACCAGGTATGGCACCCAAACCAGTTGCAGGACCTTGCTCTTAACCTGGCTGAACTTTAAGAATGTCACATGGGCCCTCTTGAGCCTTTCAAGGTTGCTCTGTAGGACATCTTATCGCTACAGAGTACTTTTTTCTTGAGATTTTGTCTGTAAAACATTTGGCAGGGGCCATTCCAGTAGAGAGGGTAGAAAAGCAGGCTGACTCATGAATATTTATCAAGAATATTTTCCCCTTTATATAAAAACTCAAAACACAAAATATCTGAGCCAGCCAAACAATGTATAGAAATAAAAATAACTCTATCTTCCCTTTTCCTTCTTATCCCATTACGTGACTGATCCACCAGTCAGTGACTTACAAGTATGATAGGAATATGCAAATATGCATGGATAAGTTGATTGAAACATGGGAAAATTTATGGCAAAATATCAAGAAAAGAAAAAGGTTTTCCCCATGACAAATGTAAAGTACTTGGCCTTCTGTAGACCTTCTGGTTGGCACAAATATTCAGTGGTGTTTTTACAAAACTAAGAGATTTTACCAGCATTAACTATTGTAGAATATTTTGTCCAAACTTTTAACATTCCTGGAAATTGTAATCATTAGTTTTACTCCAAGGGAGATCACCCCTTGTCACTGAATAATAGGAAACCTGTTCCTAACTATGTTTTTCTCTTTAATTTATAAGAGAAGTTTAAATTATTAGCCAACAACAATTTTGTTGGCTCTTTGTTATAAAAAAATCATCTGTATATGCATTTTGATAGTGATGTTCATGGAAAGGGCAGATTTTTATTAATTTATATTCTCTTGAGGTGAACATAAACTGCTCTGTCTCTGAGTTGTTGAACTACTTATTTTCTGAAAAGAAACTGTGCTGCCCAACTCCAGCTTAACTCCTCAGCTGATGCTATTAAATTCCAGAAATTTTACGGTAGATTAATATAACATTGGTTTTTAACAGGACTCATCAGGTTTTGGTCTGCTATTGGTAATAGGATATAAAGACATCCACATTTCCAGAGCTACAATGCATCCTACGTATCCTCATTCATTAAATAAGATCACTAGGCTTGACAAAAATATTGGTTTTGATGTTGCAATGTACCACCAGCCGCAGAAGATGATTGGTTCCATACAGAGCTGCAGCCATTGAACTATAAGTGCTGTAGAAAAACACGCTAATATTCATTGTTCATAAAAATAACATTAAAAAATTCAAAAGTAAATCATTACCATGTCTGTATTATGGACTTTGGGTGGCATTTACAAGGAAATAAGGAGACCAGAGTTGGAATGAATGTAGTATATAAAGAACTCGACAAAATAATGAGACAGACAACACAAAAAAGAACAGATGTGAGGGTGGGAGTAAAGTAAATTGTGAAGTCAGAAATCTAAATACATGTCATATAAGATGCTTCTATTGGTGGATCCAGGCAGATGACATCTGATTGGAGAACAAATTCTAATTAAAGTGGAATAGAATAAATATTTTTAAAGGACTTAAGAGAATTTTCAGTGAATAAAATTACTTACAGTAACTTTACTGTGAATTACTGCAAATGAAATTGCTGATAACCTGTCTGATAAAGTTGTTAATGAAGATCACATCTTATGCTGAAAAATTTCATATAAGATAGATTAAATTTAATTTCCTGAAAGCACTACATATGCTTTGTCATTTTTGTCACAAAAATTAAAATGCTAAAACATTGTTTAAAGTAAAAAAAAAAAAAAATCCCTAAGTGACCTGAAGAATTTCAAGATTTTCTTTAGGATCCACATGCAGTTAAAGCAACCTAAAAGAATATTAACAATTTGAAGAAAATTACATCAGATGATCTAGTAGTCAGCTATATGGAATGAATAGTCTGAGTTACACTACTTACTTTTTCAAGGAAAATTACAAGTAACATAGAACTTAATTCAATATTTCCTTTCAAATTGGCAAGAAATAAAATGAAAAATAATGAGACAAAATAAAAAAATAAATTTACATTTCCACTTCAGTAAAATCTGCTGCCTTACATTTTAAAAAAAGAAAGAAGGATTTGCTGAGAGTGAAGTATTGTAGATAGAAATTTACCACATTCATTTTTAGAACATTTTTAGAACATATGTGAATTAACAAGCAAGCGCAAAGCCCCCATCTGCCTATAAAACCAAACAGTATGATGTTTATATTTTGAGCATTTGTCACAAGAGAATAAATTAGATTTAGAACACAAAATAATTGAAAAAGAGACTCAAAGAGGAAGATATTGCAAAAAAAGACCATTTATATTTGCCTCAAATAATAAAGAGATCTAAAATACAGAACGGAATGAAGAATCTGAAACTTTATTTTATTTAAATGACAGTTCATTGAAATTATAACTACTTACCACAGGAAAATTCACAATAAATCAATTATTTATAAGACCTTTTTGACAGACCTGTGAAGAGTCTGAGCATGACATATTATTCCTTTTTTATTCTAGTAACTAAAAGTTACTTGAAAAAGTAAAACAAATAAAAAAATATTTTATAGGTTCTGGAAAATAACTTTTTTAAAACAGTTTAATTTATGAACCATGTCATCTTATAAACCAGTTCTTCTCATCTCCTTCCCCCTTCTTTCAGTTAACCTGCAGAAATTGTCAGGATTTCAGCAGTTGTATTTAGTCTGAGAATGGAATACATGTTGCTGTCTTGGGAGGAAATCCTGCTTAGTTCTACTTTTCTAGATTAAGATGAATGACCTGTTAACTGAAGCCTAATTATCAGGATATTGGTGGCCCATGTTTACAGATACACCAACAGATTGGACAAGCAAAATGCGGATTTTGCAGTGACAGAAATGCAGAATTCACATTACATTTAGATAAAAGTGAAAAGAAAAGAATCACTCACATCTCTTACTTTCTGTTATTGATCATATGTGTTCCGAAATAGATAAAGTTTATCTGTTTACTCCAGGCTACCCAATATATTTATTTAATCCCCAGGGCTATTCATGAGTTTTGCTGCTAAGAAGACAATATTTTTTCAAATTTTATACTTCTTCACCTTTTCAGGCCAGTGTACTCTGGGTGATAATGAAGAAATAGATTTAGGAATATGAAGTGAAGAAACCTCCTGATAAGCTATGTTTACCATGTTTCACAGGAAGTTTTTTTTTTTTAATATGAATATTCAAAAACAATTGTAGTGTGAATTAAGAACATAGAAGAAGTGTCATAGTTGGTATAAATTTAGTGAGCTGTTTCTTGACTGAATGTGACACTGTGTTCAGCCCACAGTAAGGATTTGGTTTTCACTCTCGCCCCTCACCACCGTGCAGAGAGATGCGTGTGGGGACAAGGGCTCACCTTTCATGGGCACAGCAGCACCTCCTCATTCAGAGACACCTGCTTAGCATCAGATGGCCTTTCCCAGGGTCTGAAAAGCTCTCTCAGTGTGTCTGCAGCCTCTATACTCCAAACCTGTGAAGGGCTGCAGTGATTTTCTCACTGGCCTACCCTGCAGCCACACTGCAGGGGCTCAGGTCCATGACTTGGGTCAGCCTATAAAAATTAAACTTCTTCTGTACATGCTCTATATGGTGGTCTAGAAACAAAGACTTAGTCAGAAGGACCAAGAACTTAAACCCCCTGGGGAAAAGTTGTGGAGCTAGTCATCTGGCAATGTTTGTCCCCCACGGAAAACTAGGGGACACTCTTACAGAAGTCTTTCAGAAAGGTGGGTAAGTCCAACAGACTTGGGTATCCTGTGAGGAAACTGTAATAAGAAATGATGCATCCTCTATTTAAAAAGAAAATATTTAAAAAAATATCTGGCTATGCAAGATTTTCCAAAATAAACCAGAAAATATGTATTTTGTTTGTGTATAAATTGCTAATGAATAACTGTGATTTCAACTCCAGCTTCATGAGAGTTACTGAAGAACTTTTACTAAATTGATTCAACACCTACCTTGTCATATGTTGCTCAAAAATATCAACAGTGGTAGATAACCATGTACACAGAAATTTCAGAAAATTAGTAAGCTACCAAGTCTAGAAAGCTATTTAATTTTTCTGTGCTATAATAATAACTTATAATTATATTTCAGTGTTAAGAAATTGAGTAATTTAGGGAATCTTTTTTTGTGGCACTTAGCAATGAAACTGTACTGGGTTTTCTTTGCCAGATCTTGGAATGGGAGGAGCTATAGGGGTACTTTTGTGGGAAGCTGCAGGAACCTCCCTTCATGTCCAACAGAGCCAATGCCAACTGGCTCCAGGATGGACCAACCATTAGAGAAGGCCAAACCAATCAAGAATGACATAATGCCTCTGCAATATATTCAAGAAGGAAAGAAAAGGTTATTACACAGATGTAATTGTGCTCAGAGAAGAAAGGAGTGAGAATATGCGAGAGGAAAACTCTTCAGGCACCCAGGCCAGTGAGAAGGAGGGGCAAGAGGTGCTCCAGGCGCTGGAGCTGAGATTCCCCTGCGGCCCCTGGTGCAGCCCATGGTGAGGCAGCTGTTCCCCTGCAGCCCATGAAGGGCCACGGGGGTGCAGAGATCCACCTGCAGCCCTTGAAGGGCCACGGGGGTGCAGAGATCCACCTGCAGCCCATGGAGGGCTCCACACCAAAGAAGGCTGTGATCCTGTGGGAAGCCCACACTGGAAGGTCATGGCAAAGTCCTAGGGACCCATGGTGAAACAAGCCCACACTGGAGCAGGTTTCGTGATAGTATTTGTAACCCTGTGGGTCCCAAGCTGGACTAGGTTGCTCTGGAAGGACTGAACCTTGTGGAAAGGGACCCACGTTGCTGCAGATTGTGTAGAACTGTACCCTATGGGATGGAGCCTTGTTGGAACAGGGAAAGGACTCCTCTCCCTAAGCAGCAGCAAGAACAATGTGTGATGAACTGACCACAGCCTCCATTCCCATCTCCCTGTGCCACTGGGTGGGAGGAGGTAGAATCTGGGAAGGAGGGAGGGGGAGGCAGGAAGGTATTTTTAAGTTTTGCTTTACTTCTCATTATCCTGCTCTGATTAGGATTGCTAATAAATTCAATTAATATCCCCAAGTCGAGCCTCCTTTACCTGTGATGGTAATTAGGGAGTGGTCTCTCCTTATACTTATCTCAACACATAAGCATTTTAATGTATTTTCTCTTCCCTGTCCAGCTGAGAAAGTAGTGATAGAGACGCTTTGGTGGGTGCCTGGCATCCAGACAGGGTCAAACCACCACAGGAACCTTTGCATTCAATTTCTTTACTAAGACTAAAAAGGACTACCACTGCATCCACACATATGAAGCATAACCATCTGTGCTTTAAAGGAAGTGAAAGGTAGCAGTGATTTACTAAAAATAACTATTTTGTTCAATTACTCTTTTTGTTAAGGCTTCAATTCTCTGTTTAGGCAAAATAGCTGTGCTATTCCCTCTGCATACAAAATAAGGACATGTTCTCCAAGTAATGGAGTTGTCATATATTAAGTACTTACTATTGCTAACTGGAACGTTAAGCACTTATTATTATGTACATAATATTATTTATTATTGTTGACTAGAGAACACCATCCATATTTCCTTTCATTGATTAAAAAGAACCCCATTAATTAATTTTATTGAATCTCAGGTATACTGACAGCTATGTATTATCCATAATTTCTACACTTTGCTTATGTTCATTCTTTTATTGCTTCTTCTAATTCCCTGCATAGATAATCCAAATCTTACTAAGTTCCTTTCTAATCAGAAGCTTCCATTATTCTAATTTTCCCCTTTGAGCCATATTTTTTTCTGTTATGATTTGGTGATCAGAACTAAATCTGTGTTCAAGAAAACCCAACATTTAGAATAGTTTATTAAATTTTCATGAGCTATGTTATTTTTCAAGGTAAATTCATAGATCTTCATAACCTGTCATTAAGAGAAATTAATTTATGTGAACAGGGGGTAAAATATTTCTGAAGATTTAGCTATGAGCAGTTAATGAACTGTTCATGATTATTAAAAGATTGTTCTTAAGCCTTGTTCTGGCATTAGCAGTATAACGCACATTAACATGAAAAAGAATTGTGCTGCAAGCATGTCTCTATTTAGACTATTTTCATGTTTGTGAAAGTACGTGATATCATAGAATAGTAGAATATCTCAAGATAGAAGAGACCCATAAGGATCATCAAATCCAACTCCTTAGTCCTCACAGGACTGCCGAAAACTAAACCATATGACTTAAAACATCATTCAGATGAAACTCTGAGAAGTTTTTTGCTGTATCCTCTTCATTGGAAAACCTGTTCCAACTGACCACCTTGTCAGGAAAGAATTCTTTCTAATGTCCAGTCTGAACACCCCCTCCCAACTTCATTCCATTTCCTTGTGTCCTACTACTGGTCACCTGAGAGAGGAGTTTGGCACCTCCTCAGTAACTTACCCTATTGAGGAAATTGTAGACTAAGATGCACGACCTTGCTCTTCGCTTTGATGAAACTCATGAATTTTCTGTGGGCCTGCTTCTGGAGCTAGTAACTCAGCTTCCTGTCATCTGCAAAATTCTTGTGGCTGTGCTGGGTCCCACAACTATGTTATTGATGCAGTTGTCAAACTGTACTGGTCTCATAACAGATCCCTGCTTATCACCAATCTCCATCCAGCACATTCAAAAGCAGGTTCCCAAGGGACTTCAAAGTAATTCCTTAAGGAGCCCAAGGTCTGCTCTTTCCATGTCCAGGGTCAAAGTTTTCTGGAGGTTCTCCTCCTAGAGCCAGCGATTTGAAACTTAAATATTTTATGATCACTGTAAATATTTTATGGTTTCTGTTTGCAGGCAACAAATATGGGAACAACAAACCTGTCCTAGTTGCTTCCCTTAGTACCTGCTCCAAAAAGTCATCTTCAACATGTTTCAGAAATTTCCTGGACCTGTTTTTGTCAGCTGTATGATATCCTGAGTTGATGTCTGAGAAGCTGAAATCACTTACAGAGAGGAGTGCAGGTGGTCTCGACATACTTCTTAATTCCTTGTGGAATAATTCACTGATTCATCATCCTGGATGAATGGTTGACAGCATGCTCCCCACAACAATATGTGTTTTATTTTCTTTCACCTTCATGTTTACCCAGAGGCTCTCAGGTGTATCAGTGCCAACTGCAAGTGTCATACAATCCCATCCCTTCCTTACACACAGCTCCACCCTGCTGCCTTGTCAGCCTTGCCCATCCCTCCTGAAGACCCCATAACCATCTCTAATGGCACACCAGTCTGAGGACTCATGTCAGGAAAACTCAGGTTTTGCTTTTGAAAATGGTGTCATAGTTGTGGGACTAGGAAAAAATTTCTGACTTCTCTAATTTTTTCAGATGTGCCTAGTGTACTCCGCACACCATGAAGGAGACTGAAGGACTTCACACTGTCCCTCAAACACTGATGTGTTCAGGCTTATCTTAGACAGCCTGGTTTCATGCCTTTCCCCTTCACATACAGTAAAAAGTTCTGTTAGTGAGCCCTAGCTCCTGTGCAAAGATCCTTCCCCCTTGGTGTGCTCTGTCTGTTGCCAGCAGGCCTGGTGTCCTCTAGATCAACTGTGACCAAAACCCACAAAATTTTGCTGGTGACCAGTCACAGAGACAGGTCCTGATTTGCTGTGTCCTTCTGTATCTTCCATTGTCATTCCCTGCAACTCAAAGCATAGTGGAGAACATTAATTATGTTACAGACTTTTTAGTAAACCTTTGTCAGTGACAAAAAATTTTTATCAGTTTGATGTCAAACTAATTATTTCAATATCTGCTTTTAATTACTTAACTGAATGACTCATGTTAATAAGCATAAGTACGTCAATGGATTTTGATTAACAAAGTTAAGAATTTAATAGGACAGCATCCTCCTTTTCTAGATAACTTCCTGCTGGGATTCCATGGAGTTGTGAATGCCTTTTTTTTCCTCTGTCCTTATTTCTTGATAACAATGCTTAAAAAAGCTGCCCAGGGTGTCAAGGAAGTCTTGCCAGATGTTATCCTGAATATGTTAAAGGTTTTCCTGAGGAAGTATCTATGTGGATATTATAAGACTATCAAAACACTAAAGCACATAGGAAATACCTGTGTAGCTGTAGTAGATTAAGAAGCAGTGTTGGCAAAGCACATCTGTAGTATTCAGAAAATAAGTCAGTTAAAATGCTAAGTATAGGGAAATTAGGGGCAATCATATTTTTTATCAACAATCAATGATATACTGTAGTAAATGTAAAGAAAGAAGTTTTAATTCAAAATGAAATTAATAATCAATGAATAGAGTGCCAGGCAACTTCTCCAGCCACTCAAGGTCCCTCTGCCTGCCAGCAGCACCACACTCCCAACCACGAGATTCCCCAGCTTGATGCGTGCCCTCTGCCTCACTCTGAGGGACACTGAGCCCATCAGCTGCATCACTCAAGGGCAGCAGCGCCTGCAGAGCACAGCACAGGGCGTGCAGCCCTGCACCTTGCTAGCAGGCAAGCTCTGCCCAAGGCCTCAGCAACTCAGGGGAAAAGCCATGTACCTTTTGGCTATGAGCCATCCAGGGCTGCTCCTTTGCATCCCCCTAAGCCCCAGGCCAGGCTGTCCAAAGGGTCCCAGTTTGCCTGAGGATGGCCCATCCCTTCCATGTGCTGCCGGGACAGGTGCATCAGACACGGGGGCTATGCTGTGCCCTCGCTGGCTGTGGGGACAGCCCCATGGCCTCCTTCTTAGGCGGCACATTGGCTGCGCTCACGGTGCTCGCAGCGGCAGCAGGAGGCTGCCTGCGGCTCTGGAGGCCAAGGCTGAAGCTCAGGGGTGGCTCTTGATGGGCAAGTGATTTCCCCATGCTCAAACCCAGAAAACAAGACATGAGAAAGGCCTAACAGCTTTGGGTTGGGGTGTCCTGAAAGAAGTGAGATGCCCTCGTGCACTGGGGCTTGCTTTCCTTGGCCCACTTTCCCCATGGCAAGTGGAGCTTTCCTTAGCAGCCCTTGCAGAGCCTTCTCCCTGAACGTGGGGCTCTGCTGCCTCCCCAAAGCCTTGGACGCTTTGCTGCCGTGGCTTTGCGCACCTGGGGATGGGCAGGGCACGCCTGCCTCTTGTCCCCCAGCCCCCATCATCACTCCTTGCCAAAAGCCTCCCGGATCCTAAGACGCACATCTGGTAATTGCTCTAACACAAAACAACACCTGTTTCAGTCTGAAAATTGTATTGATTGCAAGTTGCTACAAGCAGCACTACCTAGAGAGAAGTGCACCAATGCCAACTTCATTAGAAAAAAAGAAAATTTATTACAGCTCCATAAAACCATGCTGCTTCTGTACAATTAGAAAGTTCCCTTACAAGCTTCATATAGATGATTACATCTCTGCTGACTAGGTAGAAAGATACAAAGATCATTTTCAGGTCACACAGTCAAATGTCTCACAGGTTACAAAGTTGCGCCACTACAGATACATGTCTGTAGAGAAAGTGACAAACATGCATCACCCTATCTAAACACCCACAGAGAAAGAACAAAACCTTACAATGCCATGCATGCTTACTTTGAATTTCATATAGAGACAAATGTAGCAATCCATGGTGTGAAAATCTCTTGTCATCTGTATAAAAATAGTTATACACTGCAGGAACCGACACATAACTATACGAATATCAAAGTAACGGTCTAAATTTACATACCCTGATAACTAAAGAAATAGAACTGTATCACTCACGATTTTATATGCACTGAAACAGAACTGGAGATAGGTGCAAGGATAACCAGATACATATAGGGGTGATATTTCACTATGTGGCAAATGATATCTCTCCAGATATACTGCTAAGCAGCAAAATAGCTCATATGAATTTCACATATTAAATGTATTCCCATTTTTTTCTTACTGTTTTTAGAGTTTTAGGTCTTTGCCATCTTCTCCTAAACTTACTAAATTTCTCAAGCTGGTAAAATTATGTTGGATCAAATCAGCATGTGAGTGCAAATTAAACTTCTGCTAAGTAATACATTTTAATAATACTTAAATAATTCTCTGGTGCACCCTGAGACTTTTTATTGGATTCAACATTTTCTAAACTACCCCCACCCACTCAAAGGAAACTGGCTTTTAGTGTAACTGCTTTTACTCTGCTAGCACGCCTTCTTGCCCACCTGGATCGATTAGATGGGGGTATGCTAGGTCTCTCACTAAGCTTCTCTATGCTTGGTCTTTTTGACATTGTCGAGGTTTGACCCTGGCTAAATGCCAGGCACCTATGATGTCTACTCTCTATGCTCTCTCCTGCTGCAACTATGCAGAGGAGAGAAAAAAACAACATAAACACTCTGGAGGTATGAGTTGAGGTAAACCACTGGTGGGAGGATGCACAGAGACAGGGCAAAAAAAGGTTCCAAACTTAAAGTTGCAAAGTGATTTATTGACCTAACAGAGTCAGAGGATAAATCAGAGGTAAAAATAAGCTCTTAAGACAGCGTTTCTTCAGTCACTCCCCTTCCCTCTTAAGGCACCATTTCTTGGCTCACTCCCTCCCTTCTTCCAACCAACAGCTCCGGGGCAGGGTCAGGGTATGAGGTTTTTTTTTTAAGTCAGTCCATCACCACAATTCTTCTGTTACAAACACTGTTTTCTACTCATTCCTCTCCCTTTAAGACGCCATTTCTCAGCTCACCCCCCTCCTTCCAACAAACAGCTCCGGGGTGGGGGCAGGGTATGAAGGTTTCCTTTGGTCAGCTCATTAGGGAGAAGAGTCCTCTACTTAGCCATGGGGTCCCACCCACAAGAGACAGTCCTCTGCGAACTTCTTTGGCGTGGGTCCAACCGCACAGGCAGAGCCTGCCCGAATTCTGCTGCAGCATGAGTTTTTTGTCCATAGGGTGCAGTCTTCCAAGGCGAGGCCAGGCTATTTCCACCCCGGGAGCAAAGCCTTTCTCTCTCCTGCAAGGCCTTTGCAACTCTCAGTCTCTGGGACTCCCACTGGATCACAGCTTCCTCCAGGCATCACCTGCTCCTCTGGCATGGACACCTCCCCACAGGCTGTGGGGGGGTCTCTGCATCCCCCGTGGACCCCATGGGCTGCAGGGGGACCACCTGCTCCCCCCATGGTCTTCACCATGGCTGGCAGAGGGTTTTCAGCTCCAGTGCTTGGAACACCTCCTCCCCCACCTTCTCCACTGACCTTGGTGTCTCCATGTTGTTTTTCCTTACATATTTTTACCTCCTCCTCCTCTGGCTAAAAAAGAAGTGCGTGCTCACCGTGTTTTGATTTCTTCTTAAATATGTTTTCACAGAGGCGTTAATAACATCTCTAATTGGCCCAGGCTTGGCCAGCAGCATGTCCATCATCTTCAGAGCCATCAGAGATTGGCTCTGCTGGACGTGGTGAAAAACTTCCAGAATCTTTGCACAGGACACGCAGGAGCCATCTTTGTACTCCACCCTACACACTAGCAAAAACTGGGCCAAGCAAAACCACCACAGTATTCAGAAAGCCCCTATCACTTAGTTACAGATTTTTTTTATCACATATTTATTGCTGTTTGTTCAGCCCTCCCTGAGCAGAAATAATGGACTTTGGGGATCCATAAACTTCAGAGGATTTTAAATGTTTCCTGTCCTTTGCTGTTTTTCAAAACTTTTACTGTTAATTTTTAAGACCCCCTGCCCTCAGATCCGCCCTGGAACACTGCTCAGGTTTCATAGGTAACAAGTTGTGGGCCAAAATCACTATTTCTAAACAGTTTTCATTTTTATTTACTCCCTGGTCTGTGACTTGCTCCATATCTTGTTTTCATTCTTCTTTCTTTTTGTTTAGTGTTTTGCTTCCTTGCTGATTCCATTTAGGTTCTCACTGCAAACTGATTCTTACCCCAAACACATGCACAGAAAATCTTTCAAACTGCCTTTCACTACTGTTTCTTCTACAGTGTAACTATTCCCTCACTCATGTTACTCTTGCATGCTCATAGTGAAAACTCTTCCAGATGGGGACCTAGACATTTGTAAGTGCTCTCAATAGTAGCCAGACATCAGCTGCCAAAGTTTATTTTTTTAATTAAAAAACAAAAAGGAGACTACTCTATTCTGTCACTTTTATTTGAAATAAAAACTATCAAACCAAACCTAAACCAAAAAGCATCACCAGAACAACAAAACCCCATGAAAGTAAAAGTCTTGAATACTAATTACAAATTCATGAGTTTTAGTAATTGACTCAAAGAAATAGTAGTGTCATCAGTATCTAACAAGAAGTCTTCCTCAGCACAATTAAGGCATCTTTACTGCATCACTGGCACCTTTACATAGTCATGCATCCTGTTGATACAGTTTGGAACAATCAGGATAACATGAAATCATATGAAACAAGTGACAGCATTTTTTAAAACTTCAGCATAATGAAATATAAAATCCATTGCTGGGAAAATGTTACAAAACAACTCAATTTCAGAAAACGGAAGAGGTGTCTGGTAATAGCTATGGATATTCTCTATTCAAAACACCGTAAAGGTGTACAACAGTAATAGTTAAAACAAGTATTATTTGAATTTATATTATCCTTCTACCTTTGCTGCTGAAAATTTTAGATAATGTCTCGTAGAGCAGATCTACAACAGGAAGCTTCATATGGATGCTGTTTCCCTAACAACGAGTAGCATTTGAACAAAAACACAATACTAAATGGTTACTATTCTTCAGAGTACATAAAAGCAGTTATTCAAAATCAGGAGCATCATGACATTGAAAAAACAAATTAAGGCAAAGGGTACTAACTATTCTGTTCCATATTAAGTAAATGCTTTACTCATAAATACTTGAGGAGCAGCTATAAGAACCCAGACATTTATTGTATTGGCAATGTCAAGTTAAATCATGACCTGAAAGAGGAGAGGATTTTTTCTAACATACAATTAAATGAAAAGACAGTCACATTCAGACAAGCTACAGAAAGAAGTCCTCTAGTTAGGTATAAATTGGGTCACACAATGAATAAATGAAAGGTCTAACTCTGCCTTCAGTGAAAGTCTTTATTTTCGACTTTTAAATTTGCACTCATAGAACAGGGTGTTAACAGGTTTTTAATCCTTTCTTTTCTGTTTTTCACCAACTGCATTATACCTTCTATTATTCTGAAAATGCCATGATTTTCTAGATGTTATTTTGCCTCCAGGGTATATATTTTTTATTTATTTTCAAAATTTAAGTTTCTGTTCATTTTTTCGTGCAATAATTCTGTATATTAATGATGGGAAATTAAAATAAGAATGTTCTAGCACTGTAGGATGTTCTTCCACTTCTTTGTGGGTTTGCATTTTGGTGGGTTTGGTTTTTTGGTTGTTTTGTTTTGTTTTGTTTTGTTTTTTGTGTGTGTTTTGGTTTTGTTTTGTTTGCTTTTAGGGAAAAATATTTTTGTTGAATTTATAAATTTTCTATCTTATATATTATGAAATGTACAGGTCAGATGGAAATGGAGTTTAAAAGTGTAATAAGATCTGACTCATTAGACATTTCCCAAGGTAGATTTTTGAAATGCAGCCTACTTGAATGATTCTAATGTCACATTGACACAGCAAAACTAAGGTAGCCGTGGCTTTAGTGACATTTGAGGGCAGTTTGATGCAAAAAGAAGAATATTCTGTATATTTTCAATGAAGAAAAATATCTGTTGCTAGTGTCGCTTCATTAGGACTCTGAATTTCAAGTATATATCTTTCTGACTCTGATCTTACCTCAGCATTAAGATAAAACCAACTTCTTTATGCAAGTGACTAGTTTGCACTCATCTTGGGGACAAATCCTGGAAAGCTTTAAAAAAGTTCTCAAGTTCCTGGAGCACCCTGCAGGTGAGGGAGATGATCCTGCTCCTCCACTCATCCCTGGGGAGACACATCTGGAGTGCTGTGTCCAGTTCTTGGCTCCTCAGCATAAAACAGACAAGAAAGTACTGGAGCAGGTCTAGCTGAGGGTTATGAAGATGGTGAGGGAATGGAAGCATCTCACTTATGAGGAAAGGCCGAGGGAGCTGGGCTTGTTTAGCCTGGAGAAAAGACAGCTGGGGGGATCTCATCAATGTATGCGACTATCTGAAAGGGAGAGTCAAGAGTATGGACCAGGCTCTGTTGGGTGCTGCCAAACAACAGGACAAGAGGCAATGGGCAAAAACCGATGCACAGGAAGCTCCACCTGAACATTAGGAAGAACTTCTTTACTGTGCTGGTGAATGAGAACTGGAACAGATTGTCCAGAGAGAGTGTGTAGTCCCCTTCATGGGAGATATTAAAAAGTCATCTGGAGACACAATCCTGTGCCATGTGTTTAGATGACCCACTCTGGTCCCTTCCAATGTCACCCATTATCTGATTCTGTGATTCTATGATACATTGGCCATGACAAAAATAAATGTAGATGAAGCAGTGTATGTGACTCTTCCCAGAAATACAGGAATTTGGTTCCTTTTCCTATTCAGAAAGATTAAAAAAAAACAACAGAAAATGGGCTTATGTTTTTTTAAAAAATTGATTCTTAAGTCTAGGTATATAAATTTCATTACAGTTTTTTGTAGGAGAAATGGAGTCCCTGTCAAGATTATTTGTAGGCAACTTTTGACTAGGGTTTCATTCAGATCCAAATTTGATTGTATTATGTAGGATATTGAAATCAGTTATCCAATTTGGTCTCACGTCTGACTGTGACTTTTCCCACAACTGGAAAAATAAAACCAAATCAAGCAATTAGTTAGTAGCGCAAATATTGTACTGGTGACAGCTAGAAGGATCCATCAATTCATTTTTTCAACAACTTTAATGAAAAATTAACAAGTATTATTACAACGAGCATTTAATTTCTTAAATAATCTTTTTTAAAATGTCAGGGATTTGTTTGTTTACCTTTAAACATTATTTCCTATGTGGAAGAAAACCTATTTCTTTCTAAACAGCCTTAGTTAGCTGGGTGTTTTTACACATCCATCTCTAACATTTCCATTGATTCCACATAGTTCTGTTTTACATCTATTCATTTAAAGGAAGAGGAGAAGAAAAAAGAATGCAAATAAAATGATACAGGATTTTTAGGGTAAAGACAAATAAGCAATAACCTTGTTAACCATGTATGGTATTACTCTTTTCCTGAAAAATATATCATCTATTTTACTTCTCTCTGTCACTTTTGACACAATCCAAGCAGCTCTCAGATTCACTATCTGAAAATAATCTGTGATTTTGCAGTATCACAGAGAATCACATGGAATTAACACCACTAGTTTTCCTAGTGTCTCCTGTAGTATGAAGAGACACGTCTTCAAACATACGACACAATTGTTTATATAAGAAAGTTAGTGTTTTTTAATTCTTTTGTCCATATCTTGGAAGGCAGACTTCTCTACTTCACAAAGTCAAGGTGAAGATCCTCTCTTTCTGTTCAGAGTCAAATCTGAAAGGATGTTTTCAAGGGTTATATTGTGCAAGATTTTCAGACTTGAAAGATTAGAAAGATTTTGAGTATGCATCTGGGATCTAAAATCATGGTTTATTCTTAGACAGAAATATGCTTACATTACAATATGCATCCAAAAATAACTGACTCATATCATTGTAATAAAACAGAAAAAGCTTTATGTTAGCTAAGTGACTCTGTGTCTTCAAATACAATCCAAAAATATATGTCCTATAATGTGATGCAATAGAGATTATGAAAACTCATCTTTCAGATATTACTGCTAAATTCAAAATAGAGTTTAAACAGATTTTCCAATTTGTGATGACTTTTTTTGGCTTTTGGAATAATGCTTTGCTAGCTTTTCCCTGGGGCCACTGATAAGAAAATAAGTTTAAAATTTTGGAATGCATTAGATACCTGAAAAAAATGTATGGTGTTTTGGTTACGGTTGTAAAATAAATTTTGGGTTACTTGGAAGTAAGGTTAGATTCCTCCCTTTTGTGAATCCTGATTGAGGATTGTGCTAACTATGCCAGTTTGTCACAAATGGGTGATTTAGTTTTCGTAAAGAACCACCATCAAAGGTAGAAGCAAAATTAGTTTTAATACGATGTTGTAAAACTGTGACTTAACAGCTCAATGCCAGGGTTCACTTGGTTACTTACATGGAAGAACACATGAATGAAAATTGAGTTAGAATATAGCAAGAATGATTGACACAGAGACCAGAGGCACAAAAGCTCCTGGGGAGATCCCTGCCATGCAGCCATTCTGCCTGGCAGCAGGACCTCAAAGAAAGCTCACTTAGGCTGTCATATTTATGGAATAAAGTGGTTGGCTCATAGTCAGTTTGCATACAATGGGAAAAATGTGCATGAGGTCAATTGTACCCACAACTTTGGGCAATAATGACACTTGGAAAAGCCACTCACTGTTTCTGTGTTAATTGCATGATCAGTGTTCCAAGCTGACGAGCATGGGTGCTCACTGGGTCACTCTGCCTCTTTGGGTGTTTCCTAGAGGGATTCTTGGCTCAGCTATGGCTTGGGACTTGATATCCTTGTAATCTGTACAAACAGCTGTTTGTTTAAGGGTCCAAGTCCATCTGTCATCTTGTTTTTTGTATCACAATTATTGTGGTTGATTTATAATTGTGTCATCACTATATTTGTATCATTATCATATGCAAGTGATTGCACTGTACTTCTAAGACTTTAAGGATAACCTTTTAAAATTGTATTGACCAATTGCTGCAAATGCATTTTTTTCTTAGCAGTTTTGTGAGATGTGAATCATCAAGACATCTTCAGACATGAACGTGACATGAATACAATTGTGAAAAGCACCATGCAGCCTGGCCTACCCTCCCTTCCTTGCCCTTTTCTGCCCTGTCCTACCTACCCCAGGGGAGCCCAACCCATCCCAAGTTCCCTGCTCTGTACTATAGCTCTATTTTTGCTTGTGACAGAAACTCATTCCAGGGAGATCTCTTTATTTGGGATGCTGATGTAGAAGCATGATGCACAGAGCAAGTCTGGGTCTGACTCAGATAAAAATAAAAGCTGTGGACACACTTGTGAACACAGTGCTATGGATCTGTTTTATTTTTTTTTGTTTTAGATGAAACAATCCCAGTGAATAAAGAAATTTTTTTGAGTAGCAATTGAGGTCATTTGATTGTAGAATTCATGAAACTACCAGAGCAAATTGTTTAGTCAGTCATATAAATCTCTACAAGGGCTGAGACAAGAGAAGCAAAATTAATCAAACTTATGCCTCATTATGCATATTTCTCTCTGTAGTAGTTTTCAAAGTTCTTTTGCTGTGCCACAAGAATATTAACTATATAAGTTATGAAATAAATAAATAAAGAAGGTAAAGCCAAAGGCAGGGAGGTGAGGGTGGTGCATGGTAGCTAATGCCAGAATCAAAGCATAGTTCTGTATTTGAAGAAAGATTAGAGACAGACAGTAACATGTTATTCTCCAAGCTGGAGTCACCCAGAGATGCACATCAATAAAACCAGCATTTACACACACCAAATTACAGACACTGGTACCCTCTTCAATAATTCATCGTTATGTTTCAAAATGACTGCACGAGATTATTTGGGTTCTATTTTAATTTGCTGGTTAGTAGACACCTCTGTATCATTTAGTTAATTCTCTTCTTTGTTTTCACTGTGTCTTCAGTGCAAGCACTCTCATTTTCAGCGTTGTCTGTCCAAAGGAGCTTATTGATAAGAGCATTCCCTTTATAGATCACTGTTCATCATCCAGAATTATATTTAGTGTAAAATTTGTTAAAGTGCCTCGAATGCTCAACCACACACATATTGATTAAAAGTTATTTCTGATTTCACTCACTTTGTCATGGTCTTTTTACCCTAACTTTCCTTCTGAGCCATGTGTCTTTGAAAAATGTTAAACACAGGAATAATACTTTAATGTTTAGAGGTTTTCCACTGATTTTTTCTTCAGACATTACTAATTCAGTAGATCCATTTAAGTCTTCACCTGTGTTTTTTCTTTTCAAAACATGAAAGCATTTTGAATGTAGTTTGTTTGTTAATTTATTTGGTTTTATTGGCTTTGTTGTTGTTGTTTTGTTTGGTTTGGTTTTTTTACCACCGTATTTTCCTTCTAATACATACGTAAAGACAGAGGTAATGAACTTTTTCCCTGACTTCTCTAGCAGTCTAATAGCTATTCCTGATATTTTACTGTCATTTCAAAGGCAAAAACCCCTTACTTTTTAAGTATTGATGTATTTAAAACTTCCCAGTCTTTTGACAATTTAGATAGCTTCAGAAATGCAGTGTTTGTCATATCTCTTGATAAATTGAATGTGAATAAATCTCAGATGAGAATTAGAAATCAGAACGTTTCAAACCCACTTCCTACAGAAGAAAATTCTGAAATTCTGCCCCGAATCAAATATTTCTTTTCTTTTTCTTTTTCTTTTTTTTTTTTTTTTTCTCGAAAATGTATTGTTTTGGGGCACTTGGACGGTTTATTTGGTTTGATTTTTTGTTTGTTTTGCTTTGGGGTTTTATCTTTTTTAATTACTTTTTTTTAGGACAATACTATTCTACTTCACCTCAGTCGTAAAAGATCTTTTGTTTGAAAGAAAAAATTCGTCACCTGCCTGCCTTCCTACAAGAATCTGAATGTCCAATTTTTGCCAAATTTGTTCTGTTATTCTTTTTACTTTAAGACCTATACAAATCAGTCTATGTACTCTCACAGTCCTCTAGTGATTAAGCTTAAAGATTTGACTGTGAGGCCCATGGACTCATAACAGTGTCTTCTGTTAAAGAAATATGAATTCACATGTACTCTCATTAATTCTTCCTGCTGTTTCTTCTTGCCCAGACTGAAATTTAATTTCTCCTCCAGTGAAGGTCTAACTGTAAAGGCCTAAGAAGCTCAAAGGTTTATAATGTTCTAAGAAATTCCACAGCTAACAAATGTCAGGTACTAATTACTGTTATTTACTGCTAAATTTTGACAGTAAATTTAATAGGAATTGATGGGAAGTGGCGTTTCTCCTTTGAATACTATTTCAAAGAAGCATATTCACAGATCAAAACAGTGCTGATAATACCCTTCTGTAGAAAAGTTGTGCTAAATACTCTACCAAATTAACATTGAATTCTAAAACCTGAGGAGGTTTGATCAATTTCAGTAACTTATTTTTAAGGTTGAGTTAATTATTATAGGGAGCCAATTTCATTCTTTGGACTTAGTTTTAAGGACAAAATTTTTGACTGTAGTAGCTCGTAAATGATCCTGTTGAATTTAATTTTGAAAGGGATCCGCCACTTCCTAACTGACTGGTATTAGTAAAACAACCAAAGAGAACTGAGTCTGTGAAGGTACTCCCAGATGTTTTCAGTGGTCACTGCCCTGTTTTTAGTAGAAAACCAGGCATTTCAAACTGTTCGGGGGGGGAGAGCCAAATGAGAATTAAGGATTTTGATCATCCTGTAGTATAGATTCCTGAAATATATCATTGGACATGATTTGAATAATTTTTAATAAATGACATTGATTACGGCCAGGGATGTTTGTGCAAGCTGTGTGTAACAATTTGAGAGCAGCTTGTAATTTGTAAATCTCAAAGTCCAGAATGAATCTGAGAAACTTTTCAGTCCACCACTAGCAGATACATGGGTGATTTTTTTTCTGGTTATAGTATAAACAATCCAGGAGAAAACCAGGGTTGTTTCAAGGTGGTAGATGGAAGAATTCAGATAACATAGCTGATGAAGGCAGAATAATTAGTGCATATGATTAAAGGGGACTTTTCAACTGAGGAGAAACACGGAGAATCCATTTGGTATTTGCAGGAGCTGATTTATGTTTTCACACCTGCTGCATGGGACATGAGGAGGCCTGTCCAAAGGCAGGGCATCGTGTTGAGAAAAAATACATTTTTAGATAGTTCTCAGCCTTATAACATCAATGTGGATAAACAGCTTTTACTGGCTAAATAACACCGTAACATTTTCCACATCCTTTTATTAAATCCAATTAGGAGTGCTGGGTACAAATATGGTCCTTTCATGATGAGAACCTTGGTGGAAATTGCAAGAAACCCAGTATAATTTCTTCTATGGCCAACTGAGGAAACTTTTCTTTTTCTTTTTTTTAAACATTATGTATTGAAAATAATTTGACAGGGGTTTTTAGGGAATATTCAGACAATAATGCTTCTTACATAGGTTCCAATGGAAGAATTCTGGTCATGTGTCTTAAGATTATTATATTAATTCAAAAATGTGATAGATGTTGCTGAAAAAATGTGAAATAAATATGACAAATTTATACTTTGAGCTATTATGGCTTAACAAATGATCTTTACTTGTTTGGGCAAATAGTGTTTTGCATAGAGAGAACTAAATCTTCTATATGACATTTTTAGCTAAGATTTCAAAACAAGCTTGGATTAAATTCCAAGATAGCTAACATGAGTCGGGGGTTTGAAGTTATATGTACAAAAAGACCCTTGAGAGCCCTGTGGTAAAGAGTTCTGTTATAACCATCTACCTTATATTAGTTTGAAACACATAGCAGAATTTAAGAGTTAAGTTAGTTCTGCCATGGTCAAAAATGGTTGTTGTTATTCTTCTACCTGATCTACTACTGTGAAGGTTATATTTTGAAAAACACCAGTAAATGTTGCTGTAAAAGTGTCATATTTCACTGTCTGTGAATAGCAATTCTGTCCCATCAAGAGTGTGACATTAGATGTGTGATGGAACTGAGTATGCTTTGAATAAATTAACATGAAGAAGTTTGATTCTGGAATGAGGATGCTTCTAGATTAGCTAAGGGATTCCCTGACAAATGGGACACCTCACTGTGAAAAAGAAAACACATATGAATGCAATGTAACATTTTAATATAGTCTTGCCACAGCTATATGTAAAGAACCTCCATTTATTCAGATGACAAAATATTTTCTACAGCCAGTTCATTTTCTTTTGATTACAGATCCCAGAAATATGGACCATGGTAAGAAAGGTGTAAAGATTCCCTGTTTTTAATGTGAAGGACTGATTCTGAGCCTGTTTTGTCCAAATACTGAAAGCTGGATCACTGTCTGCCCTGCTGTGAGCACATTTGTCTGGGCTAAGAATTCCAAGACATATGGATGTGGTACTAACTGCATAGGCATGCCGTGTATTCCTGTCTACAAGAAATTGGCATGCTTAAATTGTGCTAATCAGTTTTGGAAATTTTGTGCAGATGAGACAGGGAATATCAAACTAGAAAGAGAAGACAGTTGATTGTTGGACAGTTGAAATCTCAAAGTGCCTAGTGTCAGTTACTCTAAATTCAGTGAGACATCTTTCTTGCTGATGAAAATGCTGAGGATGTCAACTACATACAACAAATCCCATGGGGATGTATTACGGAAAATTATGCACATAAATGAGAATTCATTAACCCTGTATATATACTAGTTATTTGGTTACTGTAAGGTTATATTGGGGTATTTGGGCATTTACTCTTGCGTGATTTATTTAGCATACTGGCAGGATTGTCAGGAAATTAACAAGTGAATCCCCACAATAGATCCAGATGAAGCATCTGGTGGAGTGGGACAACACCCAAGCTAATTGCTATGACAAAGCTAATTTCAGGTTTTGGATAAAGTTATCCAGATATTTTGCCAAGGCTAAAAACTCAAATACTGAAAGAATTCTAGCAGTTAGGAAGTGATACAGCACAAAAAACTCCCAGGATTCAGTATTTTCCATGACATACTAATAAGGAGACATAGCTAAGTTTTGAATAAATTTTACTGTATGTAAACTGTTGATTTCTGAAGCTTTGTTGCTCCTTTTAGAAATAAAAATAATTTGTTTATAGATATTACTAATTTCCATATCCATAAGTCACAATTCATGACAGGAGACCTGGAAGTAACCTGCGAGGTTTGATGAGCTGGCTAGAAGCAGCTGATGTGAAGAGAAAAATGTGATTCCAAATAGCAGTGAATAAAAAAAAGGGTCTTGTACACAAATATAGAAGAGTTGTGAAAAACCTAAAAATGTTTTCCTTGGATAAGGCTGTAAGCAACAGCCACAGCCCAAGTATACACCATCACCTCCTCCCTGATTCTTGATTTCCAAAAGAGAGAAATATTTATATGAGACACAGAGAATAGATATTTTAAACATGTCCCTGATCTAAAGAATTAATTTGCAAGGCTGTGGTTTTTTCACTCCTATTGTGTGATCTAGACACAGCTTCACACATCACAGTGATCAAAACCATCTATCTCATAGAGAGCAATTATCCAGATCAGCATGATTCCTCTGTTAAAATGAAAATATTTGCTTTGTTCTGAAGGTTTCCTGTAACGTGAATTTTAAACATAATGTAAATTCAGAATTTAATTTAGATCTAATTTCCATTTGTTTTTTCAATTTTGCCTACAACACACTCATGCTCTAAGGTACCTGCAGATGAGATTTTCTAGAAATAACCTGTAGATCTCTATGTTAAATCTGTGAGTTTGAGCTGATTTTTGTTCTATTTTCCTTTCTAGACAGTCCAATTTTCATTTAAACATACAAATGCATAACAGTCTTTTACACAAGAAACGTTTTACCAAACCCATGTGATTGCTGCTTCAATGCTATTTATTTGGAGTTAGGCACTAAAGGGGTTAGGTGCCTTAATTTCAGAAGCAAATAATGCACACAGGACTGTGTAGATCTTTAAACCTTCATTATACATATATTTAGGTTACTGTTTTGTTTTAAAACTAGGCTGAGCTGTGAATAAGGAACTAAATACTTTGATGTCTCATCTTCTCATGACAAAGACTGTGATAAGAACGGGGAGAAGCACAGCTTGAGTGCCTACCTGCTACAATTACAGGGAGAGCAGGAAATGTCAGGAACAAAAGCTTATGGCTTTAGGTTCATAATCGTGAGGGATGGAGATCAGGTGCTGCAATGAATTTTGTCCTCGCCATCACGAAAATGCACTTCAAAACAAATTTGAGACCTAACCCCAAAGTAGAAAGCGGCTGAATAAGTTTCAGAAAAATTCTTACAGCCAAAATAAATAACATCGCAGTTCTTAATTCATAGACAGAGCCACTGTAATCAAATCAAGACCCAGTTACTTGCTTGTATTTACTTCTGACCAGAGGTGGAGGCCAATAGCAGGATAAACAGAAGAAAATAAGGCAGATGAAAAAGCCATGGGGTGAAATATATTTTCTGGATTAAACACAGAGCTTCTTTATCTTGTAAAATCTATTAACAATTATATACTTTTCTAATCCTTACCCTATACCTAAAATATATAAATTGATTTTGTAGGACAATTAAAATTACATTGATTTAATTTTCTGGTTTCCTAATGACTTTCATTGTTTTTATTACTAAGTTTAAAATTCCTGAAATGAGTCTTGTCTTAGTTTTTTTCCATATTATTAGATGAAGATTTTTAACTTACAATAAATAATTTCCAAGAGCTGAAGTGAGGATGAAGCAGAAAGAAGTAGGATTAAAGAAATAAATTTGTTATTTCTTCTACTTATAGCTTCAAACATTGTGGATAATCCTGTTTCTTCACTCTCACTACAAAGCAAAAGGTAGACTACCAACAATGTTACAAAGTTTTCAAGTGTAATAGTGAAATAGAACTGTTAAGCCATTTATCACAAAGAAGTAGAAAAACACTAATAGACAGCAAACCTAGAGACACTGTGATATCTTAGAAAACTAGAGATTTATTCAAAATTGTTGCAAAGGTATTAGAGGGTCCCAATGTGTCAGAGTTAAGCAGAAGGAGTTGCATTATGCATGATCCCTTCATTGTAAGAGGTTTCAAAATTGGCACTTCTTTAGTTGCTAACACAATTGGTTTGTGGATCTGTCACCTTGGGTCTGCTGAAAGCAAGCCATGGAGAAATCTTCATGTGATTTTACAGCAGGAGTCGGGAAGAACCGCTTAAATTGTAATTGTGCGTACAACAACGCAAACAATGATCTTACATCCACTATGATGAGCTGCCCCGTGTAATTTCAGCTATGAATAGGCTACCCTGTCTCCTTTCCTTTACCTGATCCTGATTATCCTGATGATAATTTGGAATATAGGTATGGAGACAAATGCCACTATAGCTTTAGAAAGGAAATCTAAGCTGGTTTTTTCTCCAGGAAAACAGTGACAAAAAGCCTGCTTTTTACAGATGTCCCGCTGGGCTTTCTTTCCAGGGCTGCCCCATATCTCCTATGACCAGTTTGCCCTCTAGTGAAGCAACCTGCCAGGCATGGAGCACTCATACAAATAAATGCACTGCAAAACACCTTTAGAAGAAAGCAGGAGTTCCCTCCCACCCCTCTCTGAATACCTCAGAAGGGAGATCGAGAGTCAACAGTGGGAATTCACACTGAAAGACGCAGGAAAAACAAGCTGGGTAGCAGTATTTCTCAGTTACTCCCATTCCCTGTTACGGTGTTTTCCAATAAAAAAAAGAAAATATTTGCTTCCAAAAAGCAAAGGGGGAGGGGAATGCAAGAGGAGGATCTTATGCCTTTCCTGATTTTGACGTCTTCAAGTTAAATTATCTGGTCCCAGAATATTTTTTCACCTTTTGTGAACATGGCAGATGTCATCAGATGAATTTTACAGTAGAAGTTGTTTAATGAAGAAATCTGTGTTTCAGGTGTTGCATAAGATTACCTCACTCAATAAACAGGCAATGATAGGTAAATTTTCCACATTAGGTAGGTGGAGAATATGTAATAGATAAGTGGGTCTCATGAAATTTTACTGCATAGAAGATGTAACACTTTACTCTGTGATGTGCTTGATTTGTAGAAACCTCCACCTTGCACCCTACACAGAATAAACAATGTCTCCTTTCTAAACCAGACTCTGTGTCTCTGTTTAGAGAGTTCCTAATATTGGCAACAGTTTTAGGTAGCTAACATACACATACTTTCCTGCTCTCTGTACTGGACAATTCCTCTGCTGTTCCAAACATAGAGCAAGGTATTCTTGAGGGTAAATCTAGATTTGTTGCATTAAAGAATTTGATGAAATTACTTTTAGTTTAGAAATGAAACATTTTCTTAGAAGTTCAGTTTTCATGAGTTCCAGTCTTGGGCCCCCACCCCTGCCCAGTTTTATTTATACACACACACACACACACACACACACACACTCACACACACAAACACATATATATATATACACATATTTACAAAATAAGGCTATTCTGTCACCTAGAGCAGCAAAATGATCTTGTCAAATCATATAAGTAAAATCCATGAAGTCACCAGGACAATTGGTTATATTTAAGTATTTAAGTATATAAATATATATGTGTCTATATAGGTTAGATCTTGTCTTGCAGCTTACCCAAGCTGATGGTATATCAAATCACTTAATGATCCTTTTTATTTTAATTTTCCCATTCTAAATCAACACTGGAAGCTATTAAAGGTGTTTTCTTGCACACTTCTGGCTTTCTCACTATAACTCACCACTGACATTACCTGTGTAGCAAATGCCATCAGAAATGTCAAGACCCTTTAACTTTGCATTCTGATTTATGCTAGACAGGAGGCTGAACCACCTAGAGTTATTTTTATCCTCCTAGATTCAAACAATTTTTTTCCTTTGTACAAGTCATGTGCTTCTTATCAGAGAAGCAGACACACAATAAGGATATTTTTTGTAATTCTGTAAAAAAGAAATTACTTTTCTTGCCAATCCAAAGCAAATCAATGAAAATGACACAAAGAAAACAGGAGAGGTAGTTTAAAAATTTCTAGCAAATCCTTATCAACTTTTCAGATCTCTCAAACTTTCTTAAAATGAGGAAATTTCCAAGATTGCATTCTCACAACATAAATGCCACTGGGCTTACCTTCAAGTAATTTTAAGTCATATACATATACATATACATACACATACACATACACATACATATACACATATACACATCTGTTACATATTATATTTGATACTATACTGATATTGACTTAATCAACTTATACTTTGAGATAATGGTTGTGATACAGATGTGCTGTGTGCTGACTTCTACTCGGTGTCTTGCCCAATCACTAACTCTTTCTCTTCTGGCAGACATTCTTCTGAGTGTTAAATAAATAATGACTAATGTTAAACCATGATAAGATATATTCTACAATATCCTAGACTTTTTTCCCCTAATTATTAAATTCTTTCCAATATTGGTAAAGATACCTTATAATCTGAAAATTGGAATACTCAAGAGGACCTCAAATGACCTGAAAGATTAAAGCACTATGATCTGGAGATTCTCTCACATAATATTTCAGAATTTACTAATAACTCTTCCTTTCCATTGTAAATGTTATTTTATTTAGAATTCATTTATTTCTGTGTAGTCTATTTCAAAACATTATTTTTATTTTCATGTAAGTAGTCTCATTCCCTTAACAACTTAACCAAACATTTTCTTGACTCATTTACTTTGCCCCAGTTCTACAGGTTTCTTCTCACATTTCAATATCTTCATTCTTCAGTTTCTTTTCTCATTTCCTCTCAATTTCCTTCAGATCTGTTCCACTCCAACTATATCATCAGACTTATTCCTTCTCTACCTTAATTTTCCCATACTAGTGGTAAATTGATATTAGAATCATAGGGTGGTTTGGATTGGAAGGGACCTTAAAGCTCATCTCATTCCACCCCTTGCCATGAGCAGGGACACCTTCCGCTAGACCAGGTTGCTCCAAGTCTCATCCAACATGACCTTGAACACTTCCATGGATGGGGCATCCACAGCTTCTCTGGGGAACTTATTCCCATGCCTCACCACCCTCACAGGAAGGAATTTCTTCCTAGTAACTGATCTGTTCTCCAGAGCAGCAGGAATGTTACATACTTTGGAACTTAGTCAGATCAATGAAGAAATTATTCATACTCAAAATTAGTATTCACTTAATCATATCATTAACATATAGTACAGGTGAAAACCTTGTCCTTTCAGAAATATGGTAGTCAGAAGTTCAGGGTGGTAATAATCCTTAGGGATGTACACACAAGAAAAAAAATATGCTGATTAATACTGCTATTGAGCTTGTTTCTACCTCGGGTAAACAGTTAAATATTAATCAGAAAATATTGTCACACTTTCTGTAGTTGTGGTTTTCAAGGCTGAGCAGTTTTCATCCTCCCTATGATCAAGAGATATATGGAGACAGGCCACATAGGCACAGTGAGAAGTCAGAAGCAATCCAAATTACTATTTGAAATTTCTGTATGCTTTTTAGACTACACTCTAGCAAAGGACTATCTGAGCAGGGTGTCCTATTAGGGAGATGTGTACCTCTGATGCACCTTTACAGGATATTTCAGACTGGGGAGGCAGAGCAGGTCAGTAAAACACCATCACAGTAGCTCCCTGAAGGCAGAGAAGCTATTAATGATTCTATATTAGTGCCACAAACAGCAGCAGCTATGGCAAAGGCTGAGATCTGCACATTTTCTGTGCAACTATTTGAAGTAACAGAGACACATCCCTGTGATGCCAAACATTGAAGCCTTCTGTGTCCAAAACTTCAGCTTTGGTATCTAGCTGTTTTGTGTAAAGATTTGTTTTCCTTACATATTTAATCAGGCATAATCTGTTATGGACTATGCTGGTAAACTATAGGTCTATTAGCTATTGAAGGTTTGCTCCAGAAACAAAAAACATACCAGGTTTATCATTGTGCTTGGAGGACAAAAATAGCTGCACATACTGAAACTGCCAAGGGCTGCGAGAGCAGCACTGGGGTCAGGATAACTAACTCCCAACAGCTGTTGAAACACTCTCCACATGTGTACTAACAGCATGCCAGGATGCCAAACATCATGGGGAAATGACAATAAATAGGGTTACCTGTCAGCTTTTTAATTTTCATGTATATCATGGCCTTTCTGCTCCTTTTTATACTATAGGATTCTAGTCAGGTGTTTTTTCTTCAATAGAGCATATATGAGAGCTGACTGAAAAAATATTTTTTAAATTATTCATGTTTGTTACAGACTAATCAGGTTGTATATGTTCAGACTATTTCCCATTAAATTACAGAACTGGTAGTTGGCTATTATGGTGATGAGCAAATTATAATGTCCAAATATTTTTAATTGTTGTGGGTTTTTCTCTCAGCATTAGATAGAAAAGTTTAATTCTGTTTCATAGAGGAAAAATTCGGGCTGTTTTCACAAGAATTCATATTTCAGGAATATAAACATATTAACACCACCTAAAGTGAAAGGAACGTGGCTGTGTTCTGAGAATCAAAAAAATTTCTATGGCATTTACAAGATAAGCAAATAACTAACCCCAGTGATTCTTTCACAGCTTATTCTAAATAAATTTATTTAAGGTCAGTTTATGAAGTCACTAATGAAAAAATAGTTGTTTTTCTTAAATGCAAAATACTAAGTGGTAGATTGAGAATAATTAGGAAAGTACTTAAGTCTTTTGAAGTTCTTGGGAAATTTTAAAAAGTTCCTGGCCTTAAAGTGAGTTGTTTAGCAAGAGTATATTAAAGTTCATTAGGACCAGTAAAGAAAAGCAGTGAAACCTTAGAAAAGAATAAGCGTAAATGATAAAATAGCTAAATAGAGTGTTATTGAGAATAAAAATATGTAATTTTGTTTTCAGTGAACAGAAACCCTGAGATCTAGGAGAAATTAGAGAAAGAAGAATATAATTTGGTTTTAAATCCAAACTAACGTGATTGAAAACAGAACATTTAAAGGGTAAATTTATTTCCATGTGAGTAGAATAAACCATGACTTTTGCTTAAGCAGAAACAGCCTGGGTAAAAGTGACAGAGCGTATTCCCTGGGAAAACACCCCCATAAAATAAAGAAGAAAGGTTCGAAAAGAAATCCAGCATGTATTAAATCTACATAATATGTTACATTTAGAACTCTGATATTAATCACTGCAATCTTATTTGTTAGTGTGATGCAAAAATTAATTTTAAAATTACTTGTGTTGTAGAGGAAAGCAGACAAAAAGCCAATAGATGTTGTTATACCTCAGGCCAGGTTATACATGATTGCTAGAGTTTCAAAAGGAATGTTATTATTATCTAAATTGGACTGTCCAGTCCTCTAAGAAAAAAAAAAAAAGGAAGCACTATAAAATGTTATAACAATTTTGCAACAAAACATTAAGAATTAAATATTTTTTCATTTAATTCACGACCTGCAGTCCTTCCTATATGAGGCAGAAAAAGAAAAACAACTTTCAGAAACATGTTCTGTTCTTCTAAATATCCTAAAGAGAATGTTGTGTTTAAGCAGTCTTGAAAGGTAACTCTTTGCCCTTCTTATCCTTTATACTCACTCCCTTCAATTGTCCTTATCCTTGTCCTCTTAATTTCCTTGATTTCTTTATTCCTGTCTCTCTTCTTTAGTGAACCCTGGATTACACAATGTCGTGACTTGTGTGATTCAGTACTAGATCATGTAGTGACCAGAAATACCTTCCTCCCAATTCTGTTTCTGTAATAGTGTGTCTCTTCTCTGGCAATCTTATCTGAACCATTTTTGTTGGGTTTATTTTTCAAGTGATATTTGTTTTCTGAGGCTGACAAGTGTTGAAGCATGAACCTTGCTTAAGTGAAATCTGTCCGCTAGCTGAAAATCCTTCTGGAATGCCCAAAGGATAGGCTTTGTTATTGTGGACACTTCAGGAAAAGTGTTCAGTAAGATTTTGGGCAAAATACTGAGGGTTTCTTCTCTTGCTAAATGTAGATTCTTTACATAAAGCAGACGTATGAGATTTTAGCACAAATATGCAGCAGATTCTGGGCACAGAGAAACATGTCAGTAGCAAATTCCTTCACTTACTGCATTTCAGAGCCAGGTAAGTACATTTATTACTTAATGAGGTATAGTATTAGGTAAGTCTTTAAAAGACCCACAAGCATTTGAATCTCTATGCTGTTTCTATACTCTGACCTTTGAAGCCACTAGACCTTAGCTCCACTGGAACAGAGGAGACAAAAAACAGGCACTACCTGCAGGAACCCAGTGACAAACATTTTTATCAGGATTTAATTAGATTTTTCTCATTGCACATGAGGATTCAATATGCTTTTCATATTATACTGTATTAAAGGACTTGGTTTTCATGAGCTCAAGAGATTTCTGTGGGGCAGTACATCATCACTCAGGGGCAGTAGGAAATTAAGAAAAGCATCTGAAGCATGTAGAGTCCTCCATATGTAGATGATATTTTAAATAAGTAATTTATCATTTGATATATGGATTTCCACTGTTATTCTTCAGGTTGCCATACCGACACCAGAGCTAACCTCACTTCTCAATTAGTATATCTAACATGACTCTTGAAATCTGTGCCAGCAATGCAGGAAAATATAAAGCAGAATAATGCTAAGAACTCCATCTTTTATCACCACTGCAGGGCCACATCACCAGAATCAATGAAAGTCAGTATGATCAAGCTCTCATATCAGTGCAGTAAAAAAACTATACTGCCACAGGAAGATCTGCACACACAAAATTTATTATTTTATGCCTATGGGAAGATATTTTATTTGGCTTGTTTTTTCCCTTAAGAACAGTGACAGATTGAAGCTACACTGGAGCCAATTCTAATAGAAATATTTTTCATATATCCATTTCTTAAACAAAAACAATACACTCTTAAGAACTTCAGGTGTCTTTCTGGTTATGCACAAAATGCTTATCAATAACATCTACTGTAGGTTAATATTGAAGCTCCAAATGTCCTTACTAGGATGTGGGTTTTAAGTACTGCTAGTGGATTACAGTCATATGTTCTCTAGGTACACACGCCTTGTATTTGATATATTCCATCCCTGGACACTGCTGTAGATTCTTCATCCCTGTCTTATTTGTAAGCTGAGTCTTGGTGACACAGTTTCATGGCTCTATTCTTTTCTCACACACAGTCTGGCTACTATTTTGCTGAGTCAAAATTCAATTAGAGGTGGATGAGTCATGAGAAAAATTGAAATTCAGACATTATCAGACAGACATAGAAACCTATGCTGAAGATCCATTAAAGTAAGTGGAAAAACTCTCAAAGGACTTTGGCTGTATTCAATTAAAACTTAATTATAACTAATTGAGTACTCCCAAAGAAGTTTTAGTTCACTAAGGATTTAGGGAGTGAACAAACATGTCTGCCGATGAAGTCTGTCTTTATTACTGCTATGATCTCTTTCTAGCACAGTGCTCCCTGGCAGGCTGTTGTGACACTGCTTCTCCATTGATTTGCCACTTAAAATAATAATTTCCTAGAAAAACCAAAATTTTTATAATTTGCATGGCACTCTCACAAAATATTACGCCTTGTCTTTTGCTTTTAAAGTACATATATCAAATAAAACTAGTGGAACCAGGAGTGGAACCAGGAGTGAAACCAGGCTGAAAACAAAAGCCTCTTTGCATGGCTGGAAGCACGATGCCAAATAATTCCTGCCAAAGGATGCTGTGAACAAAATTTCCAGGAAAGCCTAGGCAAGTTCAAGGAACAGAAATCCAGTGGGATTTACAGAGCAGCAAAACATATGAGAGAAGTCATTTTAGGATCATACACCCTCTGAGATGAAAGTCGCTATGGCTTGGGAGCACACTACGTGTGGGGGCAGAGTACCAGATCATCTTTTTTTGCACTAGTAGATGGTTATGGCTATTTAAAATACCTAGCAGACTTCTGCCTCTGCATGCAACATAAGGAATAAATTAGGTTTTTTACCTAAGTGGAACTAGCATGCTCATTCTTTGTAAATATTAACATTATTTGTGTTTAAAGTTGAGAAATCATGAGTAATAAATTAAAAGTGTCAAATCTTCAGATATGAAAAATTTCTTCAAAATGTTTTGTGATTTAAAGGGAGAAGTCTGGACTCCTACACTGCAATGAGAGTCAATTGGGAAGAAAAACTGCTATGAATAGGACTCTCATGAAACTCAGAAGCTTTGTAAAATAAGCAGAGCTTAGAAACTGCTGCTACAATTTAGGGGGAGAAACACATTTTGAGAAGTGTTGAATCATGCTAATGGCAACATTACCTAATTATTTACAGCAACATAGGAAAACAACATTAATGAAGACTGTCATTTATTATGGCACACAGCTTCCCATGCAAACTCTGCATCAACTACAGACTTGAAACCTTATTGATATTCTTCTTTCTTATTACATTTTTGACAATCCTCCCTTTCTGCTATTTTTTAAAAGCAGAGATTTAGAAGCATTTCTAAAATTATTTATAATGTTAAATCAACAGGTAAAAATTAATTAAATTGATGCTTGTTTATTCTTTCCTTAAAATGGCTTATAAACTTGACACTTTGTCTTCCAGGTCTTTGACCATAGAAATTAATTTAAAAATAATTTAAATCAACACAATTGGAAGAATAACATATTTATAGAGGAAAGAAGAAGCAAGGGAAGAAGAAAAGCTTTCAGAAGAAGGTTAGAAAAGGACCACAATTAACCTTTTTACAGCTGAATTTTATCCGTACAATTTTATCTGGCAGTTGTCACAGTATATTCTGTCTATATGTCTGTCTTCTTCAGAATTATAAAGAGGAAGTATACAAGTGACAGCATGACTTCTTCAAATAATATGTAAAGAAACCTTTACTAGAAAAACCCTGAAAACTGGCGTTTCAAAAATTTCCAAGAAATTTCACTTTAAAATGTCTAAAAGACTCCAAGTATAATAGAAAAAGACATTTCATGTCTGTCAAACAAACCAAAAATTACCGATTTTCTCTCTGATTTTCTGGTTCATGCTTTTTTAAGTCAGTTTCAATTACCTTTTTTTGTCTACAACAAAGATTCCACACTCCCACGTGCTTGCAGTTCTGTGGTTCATACCATTTTGCAGCAGCCATAAATGTTATTGAGCAACAATAGGTTTAGATATTTGGACTGTGATCTACTATGTTTCTATAGCTGCTCTTAAGCACATGCCAGTGTGCAAATAGCTATGCAGATCTATTAATGGTGGGATTAATTTTACTACTTTTTTGTTGATTGTTGTAATTTCATTTGACCTTTAATTTTATGAGTATTTTAACTCGTGTTTAATAATTTCTGCATATTTTATAACCAGTGGGTACTAGAGAGTATCTGTTCAAGGAAGTGTATTGATTTGAGTAAGTACGGTTATTACAGTAGCATTTTCTTTCAGTAAAATTCTTTGTTTACAGACACTTTGGTAAAATATTGAAAGCAATATTAGTTTAATAAGAGCTAAATTTCCTCCTCAAACTTTTAAATCACTGAAATTTTTATATTAACTGCAGTTGCTATCAAACAAGAAAACAACACTGAAGTAACTGAAGTGATGCAGTAAAAACTAAAATTTTGAAAGAAAGTTTAATCTTAAAATGATGGAAAATATTTCTGAGTTAAGACTTCAAAAATCATTCATCCATCTAGACAGATAGATGGACAGATGGATGTCTGTGCATCTATATTATGTTCTGGGGGTTCCATTAAATCCATATTACTTTATGAAGGAAAATCACTGTTACCCACATGCATTTTAAAATTTTAATAACTATTGTTTGCTTTTATTCCTTTTTATTGGCTTAAAAAATTAATCAAGACTAGGTCCTCTTCACACTAGACACAAATTTAACTTTGACTAGATAGCTCATATGAACAGTAACTTCCAAATAATTTTTTAATCAGCCAAATTATTTCTCCAGATCCTTACATTTTGAGGCGTTATTTATTTTGTTTTTCCCAACAATAAGAGATCAGACCCAATATAATCATCATTTTTCTATAGTATGTAATTAATATTAAAAAAACCCAAGCAACTGTTATAAAGTAAAACTTAAAAATCCTAAAAAACTTTAACAACTTAAAAACCTTTAAAAACCTTTAAAATTAACTTTTTCTAATTGTTTTATTCTCTCCTAGGTTATAAGTTCCTCAGTAATGTTATTCTTCTAAAGAGCAGACACTTTCAAATCCAGTCAAGAAGTAATATGAAAATGAACTTAACCTAAAAGTATACACTTGTTATTAATGACCTTACTCTTTCCTGACCTTGAAATGTATTCATGCTGACAGATGTGCACAGGGTCTTTAACCTCTTAATTACCTGAGAAATAATGTTCCCATTCTTTTTTCTAGGTAAATGAGTTAGAAATTATTAACTTGTCAAAGGATCAACAGCCACAGAAAATATTTTTGTTATTTACACGGGGTAAGATGGCTTTTTTAATTAAAATGACAGCTATGGTGCTACTTATTAGAAAGTGAAGTGAAATACAGTCACCTCTGAGATTTTCTTGTGATTTTGACAGTTTAATAAGCATTTGGTGCTAAATGTTTTCTAATACTCTGACATTTCTGAGCAGATCTCTTTTTTAATGCACTCATCCTGTCACTGCTATGCAAGGATACAATAAAGACCTCATCTGCTTATTTGTAATTATTGTGACAAAGTGCTAATATGTGGTTTAGGTTTAAATTATGGAAAAGGAAAATGGAGGAAATAAGTATTTATGCTTGTTTCTTCATTCTATTATTCAGCAACATTTTTGTAGCACTCACTTCCTTAGAGTCTAAGCACCAAAGTTGCCATGCTTTTATACATACAGTGTTCAAATGCACTTAAAGTAAGGAAGTGCATTGGCATTTTTAAAATATTGTTTCCAAAAGAAAAGCAAATAAAGAGAATATTGCATATACCTTGCATTCAATTCACTATGAAAATGGTAGGGCTTTATGAGCTGAAGTTTTCAATGCACTTTTTGTAATTTTTATAATCTGTAGTCATGGTCATCCATGGCTACAATAATACAAAAAGAAAATAATACAATAATAATAAATAGGGAAATTATTTATGCTCAATTAATTTTTTTTCCCATAAAAATACTTATATATCCTATTTTTTTATTACTGCCTTAGTACTTATTTTTCGTGTTTCCTGCACTGTTCATTTTTGCATGGACAGCACACAGAAGAAGAAATGCTTAAGGCTTAAGGCTCTAAAGACAAAACTAGTCAACTAATTGCGTGTCTTTAATGAAAAAAACCAGTTTCTATACATTTATGGTGATGAATAAACTATTCCACTCATACATTTATTAAAGAAAGAAAAGTGGCAAATTGGTTAATAAAACATTGTGTATTTAATCCAAGATTGCCATAAACTGAGCTTTCCCCTTGCACCCTAGAAAAATGTTCCACTAAGATTAGTTCATGACTGTTGACATTTTTCATTGCTGAAATTAGAAGTGGCAGAGACAATAACTGAAGTGTCATTAATGTGAGTTTTTACAAATGTATAACATATGTCAAGAAAGAAAACAGGACACCACAGGATATCATCTTCTCTGGGAAATATCTACTTCAAATTTAGTGTGATCAGACTTCATAATATGCTATCATCCTGTTTGCACAATAAATAAGCTGGTACTTACATTCACAAGTTCCAACACTTTCTTTCTAGACCTTCCAGAAAAATGAACTAATTATATTCTTCTATTAGATATTCTTCACTTTCTTAGAACATGCTGAACACATTGGCCATTTTATACTTCAGTAAATGCAATGTACCTATTAATAGAAACAAGAAAAGGGTATACTTCTGCATTTTCAATGTATAAGCCTACTTTTGCCTTTCCCTATTAGCAGCAAAGGTGAAAATAAATGTATAATATGTACCAATATGTCACAGTAATGACATTGGAAAGGTAGTCATAGATTAGCAAGCAACAGCAAAGATTAACTAAATTATTTTAGAAAGTTGCTTGGGACTTATGAACTGACCTTCATATGCAGAAAAGAATGAATGTGCTGCAGTCTGAAGAACAACCCGTATATTAGTCTCCAATTATGCTCAAAAGAAATATGCCAAGAATAATCTCACTTGTGTTATAGATGTGCTTCTATTGAAAGTCCAAGAGCTCTTGATTCCCATGTGGAAAAAGTCAGGCAAGGAAGGCAGAACACCAGGATGGCTGAGTGAGGCCCTCCTGGTGAAAATGACATCTAAGAAGGAAATGTACCCTGGGAAGAATATAGTGATACTACACCGATATATGGATCTGCAATTAGGAAAGCTGAGGCACAGTGGGTGCTGAATTTGACAAGGAATGTGAAGAATAACAAGAAGGGCTTCTACAGTTATACAGGAAACAAAACAAAGATTAAAGAGAATGTAGTCCTCAAATAAATGAAAAAGGAGAGCCAATGATATCTGACAAGCAGAAGGCTAAGGTAATATTTTTTTTTTTTCATTTCAGTTTCAATTTTGCAATCACTCTTCCCACATTTCTCAAGTCCCTGAACATCAAGGCAGGGACTGGGGGAATGAAGTCCCTGTCAGTGCAAGTTCAGGTCTGAGACCTACTGAGTCACCTGAACATACAGACACTTGTGGGTGCCAGTGGGATGCATCTCAGGGTCATGAGAGATGTGGCAAACGTATTTGCTAAGCACTCTCCATCACATTTGAAAAGTCATGGAGTGCAGTTGAAGTGACAGGAAAAAAGGGAGCATCACACCCATTTCACAGATCCTCCAGGAAGTTATCTGGAAGCATATGTAAGACAGAGAGGTGACTGGAGACAGACAACACGGCTTCAGCAAGTGCAAATCCTTCTGAGCTAATCCAATGGTCTCTTTGATGGAGTGACTTCCTCAGTGGACAAGGGAAGAGCTACCTGGACTTCTAAAAGACCTTTAATATACTACGTCCCCCCAATATTCTTGAATCTAAATAGAAAAAGGGTGCAATGGATGACAGTTTGGAGAATAAAGGTTTGTCTGGATGGCCATGTCCAAAGATTTAAAGTCAAACGCTCACTGTTCAATGTGAAACCAGTAACAAGGGCTGTGTCTCAATGACTACACTCTTAGCTTTACAGCTGACATCAATCTCAGGGATGCAGTTGACACAATTGAGGGATGGGATGCCATCCAGAGGGATCTGGACAGACTTGAGGAATTGGTCCACATGAAACTCAAAAAGTTCAACAGGACCAAATGCCACATCCTGCATGTGGATCAGAGCAATCCCCAGTTATCAATACAGGCTGGACTGAGAGAAGTCCTGTAGATAAAAACTTTGGGATACTGCTCTGTGTACAATTGGACATGTGTGGGAAATGTGCACTCCCATCCCTGAGACTCAATCAAATCCTGGGCTGCATCCAAAGCCCTGTGGGCAGCAGGGCAGGGAGGGGATTCTGCCCCTCTGCCCCAGTCTGGTGAGACCCCACCTGCAGAGCTGCCCCAGCGCTGGGGTCCCAATACAAGACATGGAGCTGTTTGACTGGGCTGGAACACCTCTGTTATGAAGACATGCAAGGATTTGGGGTTGTTTAGCCAGGAAAAGACAAGGCTCCAGGGGGAACCTCATTCTGGTCTTCTAGTATACAAAATGGGCTCACAAGAAAATGGAGAATTTTTACCAAAACATGTAGTTGCAGAACAAGGGGTAATGGTTTTAAGCCAAAAGAGAGTCAAATTAGATTGGATATAGAGAACAAATATTTTTACAGTGAGGATGGTAAAACACTGAAACAGGCTGTCCAGAGAAATTGTAGATGTTCCATCAGTGACAGCGTTCAAAGTCAGGCTGGAAGGGACTTTGAGTGACCTGATCTACTGAAATATTTCCCTGTCCATGACCTGGAGGTTGTACTCAATGAATTTTAGAGCTCCTTTTCAACTCAAATGAGCCTATGATTTTATGTTCTATAAAATCATATAGTTTTATGAAAATTTAAGGAAAGTGGAACTGGTACACGACAACATTGGAGGTGCATTTGTTGCCAGGGTGTTTAAACTTGTATAATCAAACAAAAGAAATTTTCACCTGAAATTGTGTGACAGTTTGTGAATTGACCTCATAATGTCACTCTCCCTTTTAATGGATTGAAGTGTCCAATTGTCCAAGTGCAATATTTTTCTGTCAGCCTCAGTGAAAATGTCAGACTGAGTGGACTTGAAAGTCATCCAAAAGTTAGTTCCTCCAAGTCTTGATTTATACCTGTAGCAAGAGCAATTTCATGTCTTCCCCTATTTCACCAACAAATCAATATGCTGAGGCTCATCTTCTATCTACCTGGCTACTTTCTTAAATTTTTTTTTTTTTTAATTTTGGAAAAGTAAAATAATTTGTCCTGCACCAGTGTTTGTATATTAATATTCTTACTGTCAGGCACATGTAAGAGCCAAGAGTTGGAGCATGCAAAAAAAATCCTAACATACAAAATTAGTCCACTCTCCACTCATAAAATTGCATGTCTCTACTTTGTCCTTAGCAAGTAATCCTGCCTTTGTTTTAAAGAGAAAAACTGTAAGAAAATTAGTCTGGTATACAGTACTCTTCAAGTCCTGAATATGTGTTCAAATTATAGACATATTCAGTCATAGAAGAAATTTTAGTGTTAGAAACAAGTTTTTTTTTTTCGGTATAAGATGCAGACTACTGACTCAAAATCCAATGTTGTTCTGTCTGTGGGTTAATTCAGTAACACAATATTCAGGAAACCAAATCTTATCAGACTTGGCAGGTGTAATTCCTATTCTTTCGCTCCACCCTTTTCCCCAGTGTTAGTCTCTCTTCCAAATCTGATCCCAATCCTGGGAAAAAAGCAGAAGCACAGCATACTTGCCAGATACAAAGCTATGAACATCATGAGAAACTCTGGTTTCAAGAGTGTTTCCCATGATATTCCTAGCTTTGTATTATTTAATCTTTTTTCAATATGCAGCATGGGGGACTGTATGCTCAGAGACATAGCCCAATAGAAAGTAGAATTTTATGTCTTTGAAACAAGATTATTCTCTCTTTTGATTTTGATTAAAAGTGGTGAGATCTTAGCTCTAAATCTACCATACCAGTGGTGGAGAATAAAAAAAGGATGATATTTGCAAGACGTAGCTTTCTACAGTAGTTCAATATCTAAATGTAATAATTTTGCTCTACATGATGAAGCTATATATCCTAACCTGAAAAAGTCAGAAGGTTAGAAGAAACAATGAGCCAAAATGGGCTAAGTTTGCAAACAGGAAAGAGACATAGCAATAATTTCAGGAAATGAGAAGACTAAAGAAAACCAACATTACTAACAGATTTAAATCAAACATGAGCTGCAGTTTACGCTTGAGATTGTGGCTTTAATGTTTTCTGAAAAGTATAAATATAATCTCTAATTTTGCCAATATATTGAATGCATCTGTCACTTAATGGTG